>ML810231.1:49819-158164 GCA_009831015.1 Picea engelmannii
TCATTTGATTGAGATTTTATTCCTTCTCAATAAGTTATGGTAGTTCAACTACCTTTCTTTAGTTAAGGCTAATTAGCTTAACTAATTAGTTGAGACAAATAATAATAATATATATAAATAAGGGTCTAATTAAATAATAACTAAATAGGTGGGACCCCTTGTGACTCCCATTTATTTCTTTTAATAATCATAAAAAATGAAATATAAACCCCAATCATTTGATTCAAATGTCCTCCTTGTAACTCTCGTTCTCATATTTATGATCAAATATTTTAATATCAACAAAATATAATATGACCATATCCAAAAATAGTATTATATCCATGTTGTCCAAAAACCTGCCTAAATATATGATTGTTGTCCAAATCATTGTCAAAGTAAAAAGATTGCCCTCAAAATAGAAAATAACATTAATCATCATTAAAAATCATATTTATTGTGAGAGGCATTTGTCCTCTTTTGATCTTTCTATTGTAGCCTTGGGATGATTGGAACCTTGAGGTTGGATTGCATTGATAATGTGAGAACAATCATCTTTGAGACGAAGATGTGAAGACACAGATTCAGATGACTCTTTGGATGACTTGGAGGAAGTGGCCACTCATTTTCCTTTATCTTGATCAGGCTTGGGAACATCAATTTTTAGCCTCTTACTAGCATGAGAAGACTACACGGGTGAGACAACATGATCAACTTGGGGATTTTGATTTTTTGGCAATGGAGGAGGGGGTAACGACAGAGACACAATAGGCCAACCATGGTGATGAGGCTCATGGACAATCTCTTGCCAACCATCATTGGCAGATAGTTCTGGATGCATAGACACATGAGGGGGACCATAGATACCATAAAATTTTTGATGTGGTTGCAAGGGGGGCCTCTTAGGTCGGGGCTGGAGAATCCCATAGCCAACTAGGTTGAAGAATCCAACTTGAAAGAGGTGATTTAATTCTTGTGGATTAGCATCAAAATGTATTGAAAATTGTGGCCTTCTATGACCCCTTTGTCAATTTCCTCTACCTCTATTAACAGCTTTGTCATTGTTGCCCCTACTAAAGAAGCTCATCCTAAAGCAATATTCCAACATGTCATGAAAAACTCTGAACAATCCATGCATTGATACTCTACCTAAAAAAAATCAAAAGGTTGGCTCTATTGTTCACCATAGAAGCAGATGCAATCCATCCATCAACATATTAAAACTCAACAATCAATTGCCATTTGAACAAGGAGTGATAGGGCTATTGGGAATATGAGGGGCTTATAATGTGCGAAAAGTGGTAGCATGGATGGGAAACGACCAACAACTAATGTTCAAGCAAATGCATAAGTAACATAAATTGTATCCATATCCAACTTTCAAACACCGGTCACCAGCTTAGTCTTTTCTCTTTTGCTATTAATCCTTTCTCTTTTCAAAATAAGTTTAAATTTCATAATAATAGAACATGGAATAATTTAAATGTATTTGGGAAGGCGAGGGGCATATAATG
This sequence comes from Picea engelmannii, assembly GCA_009831015.1. Classification (NCBI taxonomy): domain Eukaryota; kingdom Viridiplantae; phylum Streptophyta; class Pinopsida; order Pinales; family Pinaceae; genus Picea; species Picea engelmannii. The sequence goes on from ML810231.1 coordinate 51,313, forward strand.
AGTGAAAAATGGTATAATGAAAGGGAAAAAAGATGATTAAGGTTATATTATATGCAATAATATACAAAAAATGCCATCACCATCAATAAAAGAATTGTCAAAACTTTTCTATGTTTAATAAGTCAAATCCAACACATAGTTGTTTTCATATCGTCCAATATAAAACCCCAGGAAAGTTCCATGACTGTCAACCGTACAAATTTCCACTTCTTTTTCTTTTATCAACAGAATTTTTATAAAAGACTGTTAGCAGATTCATTTCAACAATTAAAACCAGACTACATCAAGCATGCACTGATGGTTGAGAAAACCACATAGATCCATCATCACAACCTTAATACTTCTTGTTAAACTGGGTTTCAAAACCCCGTGTGAACTTCGTGCTATTTATTTTAACATTATACAATTTTCAAAATCGACTAAACCCCTTTGGATAATCAACAAATGAGTCGAGAATTAATGCAAATAACCAATCTTCCCACTATCAGGTTAATCACTTATAACATATATCAAGACCAGAGTTCGAATATTGTAATTTCCATACATTAATAAAAGAACCGAGGTCTGGGCGAATGCAAAGGTGAAACCTTCACAAAGGGTTTGTAAAAACCATTTAACCATCTCTTATAACATAGACTTTCCACATACCTCTCATGGTGGCCGCAAGGCAAATATATTCCCCAAACAGTTAAAAAAATAATTTGAAGGAGCTACAAGTCTTCCAAAGACTAGGTAATGGTGTTTAAACAATTATTCTTTTGTTTCACAGAGATAAGGAAACCCTTGATTTTTAATTACCAGAGATGAGTGAAACCCAAAAGAAACTTGCCATAATTATTTGCCAATAGTTATAGCACAAAAGCATTATTCATTCTGGACACAATGCAATCACATAATATGAATAGAAAGGAGTTTCAAACACTACTCTCAACTTGAAAGATTTAAATACCAACAGGGAGGAACCTTCACTTAAAAGCAATTTTCATAGTCGATACCCTCATACATTCATTCAAACTTTGGAAGCAAACACAGTCTGTCAGAGAACGTAAGAGCCAACCTCACGATTTTAATCTAAGCAGAGATATATTTCATGAATGGAGAGGTGAGAGACATCATACATGTATGCAGAATGTCATAAAACCAATAAGCACGACTATTCTTTCCAAGGCCAAGCAAAACGGAGGTAGCACCAGCCAAAGAAACCAACACAAATGCGAAGCAAGTGAGGGTGGTGACCTCGAGGTAGGGTTAGAGTGATGTGCAATAATTGCACGTCATTTATTTCACTAATTCCATCAACTATAGCTAAGTACAAGCACACCTAATACCTCTAGCACATAATCCACTATGTTTGTCAAATAACAATTCAATACAAAAATTCAATTTGCCACCTTCCATTAACCAATAATTTTTATGTGCATGCTTAACACTTAGCACAAAACATGTAATATCCCACATTCTTTGCTAGGGAAGGATTGACACCTTATAAAACTTTAACAATTGTGCATGATAAGCCAAGAATATCATAAGTGCATTATGCCATAACTATATATGGCCTATGCTTGGAGTTTGAATCAACAAGTCAAAATATATGTGCAACAAGAATAAACCAAGATGCTCATTAAAACAACATCTTTTCCCTTTCCTCTTTAAATTAAATTGCCAATAAACCTATCATTCACCCATTTCACTTGGAAAGCAATTTCAAATTTTTAAAACTATAGAGTCATTTTTGCAAAATAGTCATGAACGCATAAAAGGACGAGGCATCCTTCATCATTATTCACATGACGAGGTCCCACCTATTGCAGGCCATTTGCATGCAGGGATTCCATGTTTCACTTTTGGGGCGTCAACAGGGTGTAAGGTCAAGGCACCTCTAAATAGTTGCTCACCTTTCCTCAGTAGGCACTTGGGCCTGAAAGACCACTATGTAGTGCTCAACAAACCCAACTTTCATGGCTTCAATATTTCTGATACAACCATGATCCATTTCAAGCGTCAAGATGCTCTCACTCGCTTCTTTGGAGGCCAATGCTTTGAACCTAGATTTAGTAGGTTGGTCACCTATTCTAATCTAATGGAGACGTGCATATATTTGGGCACCTAACACTCAAAAAACATCATCCACCAACTAGAGAAAATGTTGTAATTTCATCACACATATTTGGTTATGCTCATCATAAGGGGACCAAAGTAGCTCCTTTTGTAGCCCTTCAAGTTCTTCCTACACAATATTGTTATGTTTGCCTTCTAATTCTGCTAATTTGGAAATTGTAGGCCTTGAGAAAGGTCACTATGTTTGAAATGATATCTTCCTATCAAAGGATCTAGCCTGTGACTCCATGTGGCAAAGGGACCAAATTACAAATGGTTTGGATACAATTAAGGCATGAAGGACTTTGGAGATGGGATACCTTGAGGATGTAGTGAGTTCTTAGAAGCTACATTTTCTCTGCACCCCATGAAAGAGAGAACCAAAATAGTTGATGGTTAGATAGGATAGTATTCTAAACCATGTGCACAAGTTGACCTCCATCCATAAAAATGAATGAATTCTACTCATAGACAAGATCTCTATCTAGCCATTGATAAATTCTACCAACACCTAAATGCAAAAGTTGGAAAAGTTTAAACCAAGATTTCGTTGAATCATGATTGCAATTTTGATTTGGATAATACATCTTGTGGTGAGATTTAAAATACATACAAGCTTCTTTCTCATCATAGGGCAAGCGGATTGGAAATGCCTCCTCTTTATCTTCAAAAAATTATACTGTGTTAAAATCTCCACAGTGTGGCCACAATATTGCACAAGGAATTTCATCAACTATCCAGTGCTAGAATGCTAGCGTTTCCTTATAACTATTAGAGTCATGGAGATTGGTCAGCCCAAGGAGACAACCATCTAGGTTAAGAATAATCAATACAAGACGATAACAAGGGTCATTACCTCAATCAACAACTACATCATAAAATCTAGGAGAGACCATAATAATAACCCCTCATTTTCTATCAAAATGGTTAGAAAAAAAAAAAAAACTTGCCTCTTGGATAGATAACAAATAAGGTCATGTGTAGTGTAAAGCTCGTGGTCACTTTAACTTCTTATTGATAGATCACATATGTTCCACCAAGGGAATTCAATGTTCCGGGGATAGTATATTTTCTCCTGGAGCATTTCAAATCCCAAACATTCCATGAGGTCACTTGCATCATAATCTGGTGCATCTTCCAACTTCACCTCATTCCCTTCGAGGTTTTAGAGTGCATCAAAATAATTAACGCAATTAAATAAGTTGTCAAGAAATGTTTGACTTGGCCTCTTCAAGCCATCTACACCAACCAAGGTATCTTAGTTGGATAGAGATTTGGAAGGAGGGGAGTGAGACCACTTAACCCCACTACACAATAAGGAGGGGATTACGAGGATCTTTCTAGGACTAGGTACTACAAGATATGGTAAGCTATGCCATGTGTTGTGAATAAATACTTGGTTCTGAAACCATGGGGGTTAGAGTTGAAGGGGCTAGGGCCCGATGGGTTGGGGTTGTGGCCACTAATAGAGCTTTACGTATTGGATCTTTACCTGACTTATATTTTCTCTACTATTGTGTCCATGGAAATTTATCAACATTCTTAGCTTGGGGAACCTTGGGGAAATTAGATTAGCAAGTAGGTTACTTGAGTCCATAAGAAAGCAGTCATTGATACAGTGGTTAAGTATTTGACAACGAAATCAAGTGTTGGGTAAATTGACATAATAGATAGGTTGTTGGAATATTCTACATCCAACCTAAAGAATGGAAAACTCCCTAAGCTCTTGGTATAGGTTAACCCTAACACAGAGCTAAGGTTATGTCCTAGGGTTGAAGAACATGTCTTGTTCCAAGCAGATAACCTCCCCTCGGAGGGAAATAATATACTAATGTTTGGGATAGAATTGCATTGGGAGACCAAGGAACTCAATTCGAAAAAGACAAGGTATTTTAGCCTCCTTATGAACTACGAAGTATGGATCCCATGCTTCCATAAAAAAAAGGGTATTTTTTTGTAAATCCAAGGACCATTATGCGACGCGTTCTTAGAATTGTTTGCATTCAAAATTTGGAAAAGGAAAAAGCCTTTCGTTAGGCTATGGACTTGGGTACAATGCCAATCATAACACTCACAATTATCCAAATCTAGGGACAAATTATTAACTCGAGGGAGATTCTCCCTATAAAATACCCTAGCAAGGAACCTTGTCATAACTTCTCACAAAGATTATCAAATTCAACATCATCCATTTAAATATTAGGGATATCATGTTTAGGCTCAAGAATATTATCTTGTGGTACACTTTTTGCATGAACTTGCAAGGGGTTTTTGTAGGCATCATTGTTGCTCGTAGAATTAGCTACCTCGTATATGTAAATGTGTTGAACCTGCACATAATATATGTAGCTAGGAATTGACATACACAATTGCAAAGAAAATATGAGAAAAGAGAAGCAGGAGAGAAAGAATGGAAGAATTCTCATTAACCAAATGAATGAATGATAATTTACTCATGATATACTATGTATAAATCAACCAATGCGCACTGAAGGAGAAGCCAATGCGCCATAGTGGTGGTCTAGAGTGATCTAGACAGACATCAACAATTATGGTAGTAAATTGCCACCTAGTCTAGTCTCTCGGGCAGTTACGGGAGTGAACTGCCACCTAGTCTGAGTTAACTAGTCTATTAGTCATATGTTAAGTGATTGAAAAAGTGAGGAGGAGATCAAGGAATCATGAGTAATGTGCTAGCTTGGTGATGATCCCAAGGAAAATGCACATTTGTTGGTGATGATCCCAATGTTGCATGGTGATAATCCCAATGTGGCATCTAGACTCCACTCAATTGATCAAACTGAAGTGTGAACTGAAGAGAATATTCTCCCTAAAATATAGGAGACTGAATAATGACTAATAAACATAGGGAAACCCTTAGGAAAAAGAAATCTTAGGTGTGTGTGAAGTATCTCCATCACCCCCCCTGAACATCACTATGGTGAAAATAAAGAATGGGTCCTGGCAACAAGGCCATGTTAGGTAGCCAAATACAAAATATACACTGAAATAAACAAGGAAAGAGGGAAAAATTCATGGGAAAAACTTCCCAAAAAAGTACAATGTATGTAAAAAGAAGAACTGGCAGTTGCTAGGCAACTGTGTCCTTAACTCCATGACGACTACGCAAAGAATGGAACTTTTGCTCAGTGAAGGTCTTGGTGAATATGTCTGCAGTATGTTCTGCTGAAGGATAGAATTGTAGGTCGATGATTCCCTCGTGTACTAAGTCCCAGATGCAGTGCATGTGGATCTTGATGTGCTTCATTTGTTGTCTCTAAACTAGATCTCTGCAGAACTTCAAAGTGCTCTGGTTGTCACACCAGATGACGATCGGTCGATGAAATTGAATGCCCAACTCAGTGATAAAATGTTGTAGCCACATAGCCTAAATGGTTATGTTAACTACTCCTTTGTACTCTACCTCAGTTGAAGATAGAGCAATAGCAGTCTGCTTCTTGCTTGACCAATAGATAGGCCCAGAACCAAGACTGAGTGAGTAACCAGATGTGGACTTGCGATCAATGTTATCGCCACCCAGTCAAAATCAGTGAACCCGATGAGGTCCAATGTAGAGTCTACTGCATAGTGAATCCCAAAGGTGATGGTGCCTTGCACGTATCGAGGATACGCTTTGCAGCCTTCCAATGTAGCTCATGCGGCTCCTGCATGAACCTGGAGACTACTCCAACTACATAGGAGAGGTATGGTCTAGAGTGTGTGAGATACAACAAGCTCCCCACTAGTTGTATGTACAGTGTGCTTTCAACCAGTGGAGTGTCCTTGCCATCCTCAAGTCAGACTCCTGATAGGAAAGGATTTGGCATCGACTTGCAGTCTATCATGTAAAATCTCTCAAGGAGATCTCGTGCATACTTGGCCTAAGACAGTTTGATGCCTAATGCATCCTGACTGGTCTCAATTCCAAGGAAGAAATGTAGCGGACCCAGGTTTGTCATCAAGAACCTATCATGCAGAATCCTCTTGATTGTAGCAATCGCTAAAGTCGAGCAATCGGTGATCAACAAATCAACAACATATGGAACTAGGAATAGAAGTGAATCAATCGTCCTGAGCATGTAAACATTCAAGTCTGACTTACAATGTATAAAGTTCTATGACATTAGGTAGGAGTCCATCTTGGCATACCATGCCCTCAGAGCCTGCTTGTGGCCATAAAGAGACTTCTTCAGTCGACAGACCAAAGATCAATCCTGCATAAATCCTTGGGGTTTCTTCATATAGATCTCCTTAGAGAGATCACCATGAAGAAATGCATTCTTCACATCCATCTGATGGACTTCCCATCCCTTGGTTTCCACAATGGAGAGTGCCAAATGTATCGAATCCATCTTCGCTATTGGAGTGAAGGTCTCATCATAGTCAATCCCATGCACCTGTTGAAAGCCTTTGGCAACTAGATTGGCTTTGTATCTACTAACATGTCCATCCACTGCGCTCTTTGTCCTGTAGACACATATGCACCTGACGAGTTTCCTTTTTGAAGGAAGGGGAACCAGATCCCAAATCTGGTTCTTAAGGAGGGAGTTGTACTCCTCTTGCATGGCGGATTCCCAAAAGGGATTTCTAGCAGCCTAGCCAGAAGACTATGGATCTGAAGACTGAACCAAGAAAAGGTGCCTAGGTGGCATCAATTCAGTGGCATTGAGTTCAAGAGGAGGCTCCTCAAAATCAAATCAAGTCCTCCTAGTATCAGTTGGATCCCCAACAAGATCCCATGCATCTTAAAGAGTAGTATGGGCCCACTTAGGCCTCGGCTCTAGCTCTACATCTGCATCTGGATGCACTGACTCTGCATCTGACTTTATTGACTCTATATATGGATCATCTGAATCATTTGAATAACAACTCTCATTTGAATAAGGGTTGGCATGTGCATGCTCATCATCTTTGATAGGTGGAATAAAAAAAGTGTTTGTATGCGGCTATTGAGGTACATGCGAGACATTTTCTTCGAATTGGAAACTACACTCAATGATGAGTTGATCTGAGGAAAGATCAATGAGTATGTATCCCTTCACACCATCGGGGCATCCAAAAAAGATACACCATGTGCTCTGTGGATCAAGTGCCTTCCTCTTCTCAAAGGGAATCATGGCCCATGTACGTGAACTGAAAATATGAAAGTGGGTCACTTCTGGTTTGAGGTCGCTCCAAGCCTCATAGGGGGTCTTATCCTTGAAAAATCTATGGGGAGATATGTTTTGGATGTAGGTTGCACAATTAAGTGCTTCAACCCATAATCTATGTGGAAGTGACTTTGCATGTAGCATGCAAGATGCCATTTCTTTTAGAGATCTATTTTTCCACTCAGCAAATTCGTTTTGTTGCGGAGTATAGAGAATTGTGTGATGTAATTGAATCTCTGCCTCGTGACAAAGATTATGTATCTCATAGTGGACATACTCTCCTCCGTTATATGTTCGAAGGACTTTGATTTTCTTTCTTGACTGTGTCTCAACAAGGGCTTTGAAATCTTTGAGGTGTTGAAAGACCTCTAAATTTTTCCTGAGAAAGAAAATCCATGTGAAGCGTGAGAAATCATCAACAAAAATGAGCATGTACCTTGCTTTATTGATTGTTGTATGTGTAAAAGGGCCCATGAGGTCACTATGGATCAGATCTAAAGGAAAGGAATCCTTTTGAGTCTTTCCTTTGTCAAATTTCTCTTGAGGGTGTTTTCCAAGAATAGATCCCTCACAAATTCCTTTGGAGAAGTGGATGTCGGGTAGACCATCAACCATTCCTTGCTTGCTAATTTGTTGCATATATCTAAAATTTAAATGGTTGAACCTTTCGTGCCATATCCTACTGCTTTCATTAGCATGAGTAAGCAGTAATGTAGAATCTGGTTCAATAAATTCAGAAAATGTGTAGAGTCTAGATTGATGATTTACCTCATCGGTAGCAACCCTAGAATTGGTTTGCATGTCATAGATATCCACTGCATCAAGTGTGAGTATGACTCTCTTTCTGGTGCTAGAGTTTTTCATCTCATACATGGAGAGAAGATTGACGAAAAGTTTGGGAACGTGTAGTACATTCTCGAAGCTTCCGTTTGTGAGTTCAATTCTTCCTTTGTTGATGACCTCGATTGGAGAGTTGTCCCCCATCAGAATAGGAGGACCTTTGCATGCATCCAATGAAGAATAGACTTATTTTTTGGCAGCCATGTGATGTGATGCACCTGAATCTATGATCCAAGCATCGAGAGAGGAGTTGATGGCAATCAAAGCATGGCTAGAATTTCCTTTCCTGGAATTATGATCTTTTGGCTCCTTCTACTTGGCACCCTCAGGGATGCAATCTCCAAGGTTGTTTTCCTAAAGTATTTGCATCATTAAATCTATCTTTTTTTGTATACATGCAAATTATGGATGGAATCCTTTATGCCAGTAAATGCATTTCTCCCCTTTTCTTCCCTTTCCACCTTTGGATCTAGAGGCATCGTTGAAGGGTTTTGAGTACCCTTCCTTCTTTGGATTTGTATGTGATTTCCTTTTGTCTTTGTCTTTAGATTTATGATATTGATGATCATTTCCATCTTGCATAGTAAGTGCATGTGCCTTTGGGCCTTTGATTTTTCCCATATTGATGAGCTTATTTTGATCTTTTGTCAGAGACACGATAAAGGCCTCAAGAGAGGGTATCGTCCAGGTAGATCCAGAGGTGAAACTAACTTAATGAAATATGGATACAAACACCGATTATTCTGGACGAAGCCTGGAGAGAATGGTGAGAAATCTTGAGTTGAGACAACAAATACTTATATTTAGTAAAGAAATCTTGGAGATTGTTGAAGGTTTTTGGATCCATTGTAAGCAATTTCACCTCGATCATGTGTCCCCTCATCTGATCCTATTTTCCAAAAATCCCTTCCATGGTGGTTCAGGCTTCATTGGGGGTTTTACCGGAGGATATGTGAAAGAGGAGTTCAGGAGAAATGAGACTGCAAATTGTTCCAAACGCTTCATCCATTCGATTTAGATACTTGGATTTTTCTATGGTTGATGTTGGTTTTGTCTTTGTTTTCATGGTTAACCGGTACAATTCTCTTCCTCAAAGATGAATTATCATCTTCTCCTTCCATGCAAAGAAATTGTACGATGTAAGAATGAATTATTTTGGAAATTCCATTTTTCCGTTGTCTTCAATCTTCGATACCTGAAAAAATAATTTGGCATGTCTTTTCCCTAGCAGTCTGTCGGCTCTCATACCATGTAAATGTGTTGAACCTACATAGAATAGATGTAGCTAGGAATTGACATACACAGTTGCAGAGAAAATATGATAAAAGAGAAGCAGGAGTGAAAGAATGGAAGAATTCTCATTAACCAAATGAATGAATGATAATTTACATATGATATACTCTGTATAACTCAACCAATATGCATTGGAGGAGAAGCCAATGCGCCATAGTGGTGGTCTAAAGTGATTTGGACACACACCAACAGTTATGGGAGTAAACTACCAACTATTCTAGTCTCTTGGGAAGTTACAGGAGTGACCTTCCACCTAGTCTGAGTTAACTAGTCTATCAAACTTCATTTAACTGGATGAAACATAGCGAAGTGAGGAGGAGATCAGGGAATCATGAGTAATGCGCTAGTCTGGTGATGATCGCAAGTACAATGTGCATTAGTTGGTGATGATCCAGATTTTGCATGGTGATAAGCCCAATGTGGCATCTAGACTCCACTCAATTGATCAAACTGAAGTGTGAACTGAAGAGAATATTCTACCTAAAATATAGGAGACTGAACAATGACTAATAAACATAGGGAAAACCTTAGGAAAAATAAATCCTAGGTGTGTGTGAAGTATCTCCAACAATATAGCATGATGGAATTATCGGGGGCTGGAAAGGCCATAAGACCCTTGCACTTATGGCTAATGATTGTGGCCTAATAGTCTAGGTAGGCTAAGATCAATGTGACGGGACAAGTAGTAACTACACATGCGTGCGCATGCACACACACATCGAGAGATTGTTATTTTTGGGCCATCCATTGGTAGGAAGTTTCAACTAAGAATAAGTCATGAGAATTAATATATTTATTAACTCAACCACATTCTAGCACTAGATAGAGAAGGTAGTTGTCATTCCTTAACAGGTATGAGTTTGTGATCAATCACATAAGAAGAGAACAAGGTTATTGATTCACTCAACATAAGAAGGCATATATATTAATCCCTAGACAAAGCCCCATGTTAAGTATATAATCCCTTATTAAGCCGTAGATATTGAATTTTTACATTTCTAGAGTTATAATTGTATGTAGGCTAGAACCCTTCACTGTACCCTTTCATTATAATTGTACCCTTTCTCTCCTATATATATATACCAAGGAGACCTAGTCTTGGGATCATCACATCTTGTCTTCTAAATTGGATATATTGTAAACTGAGGTTTCACCCTCAAAGTAGACTGTATTTGTTGACTTTTTATCATTTTTAAGGCATTGGATCTGTTGAAATCCCCTTACTCCAACACATAAGTATCTTGTTATCCAGTGATTTCCTTACTAAAAATCAGATTAACATCTCACAAAACAAAAATACATTGCTGAAATATTCAACTCATAAATCTGGTGGAAGCAAAAACTAAAAATCAAATCATGCGCACATAAACACCAATATATTTGGGTAGATACCCCTGGAAAACCTCGGAGGGAAAACCAATGCTGAGAATGATATTATTATGCTAAAATCAAGGTTCCCATACCAGGGATAATGTCCCACTGAGACAAATACAACTGCAGACAAACCTGGCAAAATTTGATCTATTGTATGACCCATATCTACACATTTTTTGGGATGTATGTGCATGTACTGAAGTGTGCTTGTGTATATGCACCTATATCCACTGGCACCCGCATATATGTATAGAAATCATGTATAGAAAAATTTGTACGACACAAATATTCCATGTCGTTTCACTCAACTAAAACCCACTTGCGACAACCTCTGTTCTCTCTTCTCAATGATCTGATCTCTAGATGGAAGTCCTTCTCCACCTATCTGAGATCTCCTTGAATCATAGTCCTTTGTGATCCAACCCTCTTTGTGTCGACTCTCTCCACACAAATATCAAGTGTATTCCTCCTTCACCTATCCTTGGTTTTATAATATTGAGTTATAATATAACCCTAATCTCCAAAGTGATTAACGGTTGAGATTACTTCTCACCTCAATTGAGATTAATGGCTAAGATTACATGCTAATTACTTTCAACATTTTCCTTAAATAACTCAATTAATTAATAAAAACACTTTACTTTAATAATTCTTTTAACTAAACTAAAGTTACTAAGATATAAGGATTTGGACTACTTCTACAAGATATACGCCAAGCCTATGGAGAAATACTTGTCTGATGCTACATGTATTAACACTTCCTCTTAGCGAGCAAGGTATTTTGCACCAATCCAATCTTGTCTCTGAAGAACACAAACCTCCCTTTCTCTAAGGGCTTGGTTAGAATATTTGTAACCTGCTGATTTGTGGAAATATATTGAAGTTTCATTGCTCCCTTTTGGATCCTCTCCCGGATGAAGTGGTATATGCTCTTAATATGCTTGGACATGTCATGGAATATTGGATTCTCTGAGATTTTGATACAACTATGATTATCATAGTATATCACCATAGGATCCAACTCTAGATAAAATAAACATGTAAGCAATTTGTGAAGCCAAATGGATTCACAACTAGCCCTACTCACTACCATGTACTCAGCCTCTGCTGAAATGAGTGCTACAAAAGTCTACTTCCTACTAAACCAAGTAATCATTGATAATCCCAAGGTTCTCTTCCTGTCTACTACATTTCTTGCCCAATCTGAGTCTGTATATCCCTGCAACTCCACTCCATCTACTCCAAGATACCTCAATCCATACTCCATTGTACCTCTTAAGTACCCGAGCACATGTTTTGTTGCAATCCAATGCACCTGCCTCAAATCCACCATGAACTGACTCAAGGTGTTCAAAACAAAACAAATTTTTGGCCTGGTGTTAACCAAATACATCAAGGACCCTATTATTTTCCTGTATCATGGGATCCACCAACTTTGAATCTGAAGTGATCACCTTCTTCAAAATGGTAACCATAGGTGTGGTCATCGGTTTTTAGTCCTCCATCCTGAATCTCCTCAAGATCTCTACTACATACTTCCCTTGTCTAAGGAAGATCTCTCATGATACCTGCCATACCTCTAACCCCATGAAATAATGCATCAAGCCAATGTCCTTCATCGTGAACTCACTAGCTAAATCTGTTTTGTACCCTACAATAAGCTCCTCTGCACCTGTGAGAAACAAATCATCTACATATAGAACCAAGATGAGAGGATCCTCTCCAACAAGTGTGAAGTAAAAGTTAGAATTTGCCTCACTCTTGGTAAAGAACATACTCTAAAAGTATTTTTCAATCCTATAATACCACACCCTGGGTGCCTATTTGAGTCTGTACAAGGATTTCTTAAGCCTACACACTTGAGAATACCTCCCATGTACCTCAAAGCCCCGAGTTTTCTCTATGTATACTTCCTCCTCAATCATTTCATTGACGAAGGTTGTTTTCACATCCATCTGATGTATCCTCCACCTCATAAATGAAGCAAAAGAAATAATAGCTCGAATAGAAGCATACTTGGCGACTGGAGAAAATGTCTCTATGTAGTCCACTACCTCTTTCTGGGAGAACCCTCTCACCATAAACCTTGCCTTAAACTTCTTGATGCTACCATCTGTGGTATGCTTGATCTTGTACAACCACCTGGAACTCACAACTCACTTCCCCTCTAGTCTCTGCACTATGTCCCAAACATCATTCCTCATAAGAGAGGTGTACTCCTCTACCATGGAATCTAGCCATACCTGTTGATATGTTTCTTCCTAAAAAATGGAAGGCTCGACCTCAATGATGCTACTCATAAGCACCATATAGCTTGAAAACTTATTCAAAGGGTTGCACTCTCTAACTGCACTCCTAGGAGCATCACCATCATCCTTCAATGTCTGTAATAGACATCTAGGCCTCCTCACAAGACTAGAAGGGGCTAATTGCTCCTCCCCACCTGAAGTCTAAACTTGTGACTATTTCTCATCCTTTGGAGTCTGCTTCTCCTCATACTTTGTCTCTGTTGATGACTCTTGAGATCTCCTAGATGTCAAGTTCTCCTTGAACTTAACATCTCTCCTCACAATTTTCTTCCTCTACATTGGAATGAAGATCATGTAATCCTTTGAGGTCTTGTTGTACCCCACAAATATGCCCTTCTATCTTGAAGGCTCCAACTTCGTCCTCTTTTCCATAGGCACATGGATCTGGAATAGAAAACCAAATATCCGTAAATTACCAATCTCTAGCTTCACTCCTGAGAATGCCTTCTCCACAGACTTGTCCCTCAATATCCTGTGAGGACTCTTATTATACACATACACCTTTGTGTTACACGCCTTTTCCCACAAAAATATAGGAAACTCCTGGTCATGTATCATAGTATTGGAAGAACCTATGATGGATCGATTCTTTCTCTCTGCAACCCCATTCTGTCGAGGATTGTATGATACTGTCAGCTCCCTCTTGATCCCTTCTTGCTTGCAGAAATACTTGAAGTCATTGGAAGTGTACTCTCCCCCATTATTCAACTTCAATATCTTGATATTCTTACTTGTCTGGTTCTCTACCTAAGCTTTAAACTTCTGAAACCGACCAAAGACCTCATCCTTGGTCTTCATGAAGAAGATCCACGTTTTCCTGGAAAAATCATCAATAAATGTCACATAGTATGATGATACCTATAATGATGCTACTAACACCAGCCCACTCACATTTGAATGGATAAGATCCAATATCCCCTTGGACCTACTCTAGTTGCTCAGAAAAGTAGCCTTATAATTCTTGTCAAGTGCACACCCTCTAGACACTCCCTGCTTCTCAATACTGAACTCTCGAAGACCTATAACAATTCCCCTCAGAATCAGCAAAGCCCTGCAATGTTGGTGTCCCAACCTCGTATGTCACAACTCACATAGGTTGTCATTGTCCTTTGCCAAATGTTGAGCATGATTTCCATGTAACATGTATAAAGTGTGCTCTCTGACCCCAATGACCACTGCATTGTCTGGGCTATCTTTCTCTAGACATATGAGTACCTTCCCTCTTTTAAAAGTAATAGAAAAATCCTTGTCCTTTATAGCTGATACTGATAGAAAATCCTTCTTCAAACCTGGTATGTAAAGCACATCTTGGGCATCTAACGAACCTCCTGACTCAAGTTGAAATGTAATTGTTTCCTCTCCCTTCATTGTATACTTGGAATCATCACCAAGCTGCATATGAACATATGAGTCCCTCTTTGTTATATAGCTAAACAACTCTTGTGCTTCTATCATATGCGAGATGCACCATTATCCAAGAACCACACACTCCTCATAGTTGTGCTAGTAGAAATGCAAGAAACCAGTGAGAAATCCTTCTCAAACATCGCTCCAAACTCATCTAGTTACATCATTGTTGATGTCGTTGTCTGTGTCTTTCCTTTACTCTTCTTATTCTTCAGACACTGAAATGCATAATGTCCATTCTTATGACATGAGAAGCACTTGATTTTACTCAAGTCCTTCTTCTTCCTTGGTTGTCATGATCCTCCATCATTGTTACCTTGCATGCTAGAACTCTTTCCTTTTCCCTTCTTCGTCTTACTGACAAAAGCCAAGTTCTCCTCACTACCTCCATGCTTGTTTCTCTTAGACTTCCCCCAGGTCTCTCTTGGATGCAGTCATCGGAAAGTCTCTGCCAATATAGGACAAATGGTTCTCGTGAATTGGGAAGACCATTCAATGCCACATTCACGAGCTCTACATCCTCCATTTTCTCCCATACGGCTGCAAGTTTATCACGCACCTGTGTGATCCTCATGAGATAGTTGGTAACATTATCAGATCTAGACATCTGTATCGATCTAAGTTTATTCCTTAAGACCATCTTCCTATTCATTTTCTTACTCTTGAATAAAATTACCAAGGCATCAAACCTCTCTTTAGTCTTCTTCTTCTCGGATATGTGAGGAATTGCATGATCCTTCACCAAATCCAGGAGGGACCTCTCTGCTTTGATCTCCTTCTTGTTGATTTCCAAGGGAGGAAGTTGGATTCTCTATCCAATATGTCTTCAACTCTCAAAGGTGTTAATGCCATCCCTAAGACCTGATAAATTGCCCTGGAAAATAACATATTGTTGGAAACTGCCCCTGTACTGACCTAGATAAACTTGTACGTGCATGTCACAACTTAACCCTCGTGTATATACGCACATGTGCTTACCGCTACCCACGTATATGTGCCTATGTCCAAAGAAACCCATGTATGTACACACTTGTCCCTTCTGTAACCCTGTGTATAGCTCCATAAACCTGCAAAATCCTAGTTCTGCCTTAGTACGACTGTGCCCCTAAAATATGTCCTTTGATTTCAGCCTGCTTTTTATGAATCGCCTAATATATCCTACAGATATGATATCAACTTTTATGGATCTAAGATCTGGCTTCCCTTCAGAGCATGTGTTCTAATACCATGTTGAAATCCCCTTACTCCAACACCTAGGTATCTTGTTATCTAGTGATTTCCTTACAACAAATCAGAATAACAACTCACACAAAAAAAAAATTGTTGAAATATTCAACTCAATAAATCTAGTGGAAGAAAAAACTAGAAACCAAGTCATGCACACATGAAAACCAATATTTTTGGGTAGATTCCCTTGTAAAAATCCCGTAGGGAAAACCAATATTTTTGGGTAGATTCCCTTGTAAAAATCCCGTAGGGAAAACCAATGTTGAGAATGATTTTATTATGCTAAAATCAAGGCTCTCATAAATAGGATAATGGCCCACTGAGAGAAATACAACTGTAGACAAACTCAATAAAGTATGATCTGTTGTACAACCCATATCTACATGTTATTTGAGATGTATGTTCATGTCCCTAAGTGCTCCCGCATATACATGCTTGTCTCCATTGATGTTTGAGTACACGTACAAAAATGCTTTATGGAAAACTTTGTATGACATGACTCTTCCCTGTGGCTTCGCTCAACTAAAACCCACTTGTGGAAGCCTCTGTTCTCTCTTCTCAATGATCTGATCTCTAGATGGAAGTCCTTCTCCACCTATCTAAGATCTCCTTGAATCACAGTCCTTCATGATCCAAGCCTCTCTGTGTCGACTTTGTCAACACAAGTATCAAGTGTCTTCTGCCTTCACCCTAGCCTTGCTTTTATAATCTCAAGTTATAATTTAACCCTAATCTCCAAAGTGATCAACGATTGAGATTACTTCTCACCTCACCTGAGATTAGTGGCTAAGATTACATGCTAATTACTTTGAGCATTTTCCTTAAATAACTCAATTAATTAAATAATTAATTAATAAAATCACTTTGCTTTAATAATTCCTTTAACATAAGTAAAGTTAACAAGATATAAGACTTTGGACGAATTTTGCATGCTAGACATCAATACCATGTGAAAATACATGTATGATGTTGCATGCATCAACATGATAATAACATTTGGTTTCAGAGCATCGATCCTAGGGTTTTGCTGCTTCAAGTGAGTCATCTTGGAATTTTTTTATAACCTTTTCTTTGTAATGATTTAGATAGATAAATTTGAAGCTTACTTAGGAGACATATCAAAGCAACTTTGGTAAAAATTCCAAGTTATGGGTCATTACACTTTCATAGATATAGCCTATGGAAGATAGGGTTTTTTACTCATCCATGATTCAATTTTAAATGATTCATCTTGGTATTTTTGATATAACTTTTTTTCTAGGAGGTTTCAGATAGAGAAATTTTTTGGAGACTGAGGAGACATGTCATAATATAGGTGGTAAAAATTTCAAGTTATGATTCACTACGGGTTCAGATATATAGTCCATGGAAGACAAGGATTGTGACTAATCCTAAAATCTGTTATCTTGGCATTTTTGCTGTATTTTTTTTCAGTGAAGTTTCAGACTCTGAAATTTTCAGAATCCTGAGTTTAAATAGTAAAGTACATGTGGAAAAAATTTCGTATTTTGAATCATTATATTTTATGATATATTTCTTGTGGAAGTTATGGTTTTTGCACATGTTATTTTCTATTGATTTTAAGAGCTTTTTATGTGGTAGCAAGCTCATTTTTTTATAGTTTTTTAGAGACGTGTTTCAACATCTTTAAATAACATGGGACCTATCATTAAGTGGGTGAAACTATTGTTGTGGAAAAATACACGTGGGAAATACACATGGTTTCACGTGATTACTAGAAACACATTGTTTCACCTATTGGAAACCCCTATAACCCCTATTGGTACCCCTTCGAGTAGTTGTTACACATTATTTTGGTCACCTCAGTGATCCATTTATAACATGTGTTCATGTTCCCATAAAAAGATAAAAAGAGTCTTTCTCCGTGAGAAGAGTGGTTGTCTTTCTCTTCTCAAAAACCCTATTAAGGAAGGTCGTCGCAAGTTGCACTATACATAGGGTGCGACGATGCCTGATCGTTGCCCCCTGCTCTAAAGTTGGGTTGCGATGTCTCTACAGGATGCACCATACCTAGGGTGCGGCAATGTCAAAAGACTAAGAAAAGGTCAAATTTCACAAAAGTTCTAGAAGGGGATCTTCTAGAAGATGAGGTGGCCTCCGAACGGTTTGGATCTTACTTGCTTCTCCGACTTGGTGGGATCATCCTAATCTCCTCAACCATATCTCTTTCCCCTATATAAAGAGGGATCTCTCATGGAAAAGGCTAAGGTTAAGGTTGAATAGGCTAAGAATTGGATGAGGAATTCTATTTCAGTTCATACTTGAGAGCCTCATTTCATTTAGTCAAGTTATTGTGGATCTTCTTCATTCAAGGTTGGAGTAAGTGTGTGTGTTGGAGCAAAGGGTCATCGAGAGGGGACCTTGCAACATCAAAGCTTCGGTTGTAATCTCCACTTTCATTTTAATATGATACAGTGATATGTTTCTTTCCCATAAAACTTGTTTTGTTTTATTGTATGATTCCTTGATCACATACATAGGTTCTTGTTGAGTTCATTGTATTGCTTTCACTTTGGGTGGCTTGTGTTCTCTTGCAGATTCAATATCACAAGAGCACCGGAGTGGAGCTAGGATGGCAATGACAAGAGGAAACGACATTTAAATGGTATGTTGTCCATCTCTTGTTAACTAGTAAACTCAATAGTTAGAGCTTAGGGAAAGCATCATATTATGTTTTGTTTTGTTCTAGATCTAGGTGGATCTAGGGAGATCTGTTTATGTCCTCATATACCGATTAATCTCGTAACAGTAGTACCCCATTAGACAATACATGTAGATGGAATATCACTTCCATGTACCTTTGGGTGTCTAGGAATTCTTCTAGGTGTACCTGAAACCAACCTCATATAAGCTATTTGGTCGTCTTGTTGCTATAGTATGCCGAGAAGAACACTTGGGGAAACCACTCTCTAGTACCTAGATAGTCGGTTAGTATGGATAAGGGTATGGTTGAGCCTCCTTAGTTAGAGCCTTGAGATATTGGGATGAGTACTGTTATTGGATCCTACACATATATCTGATAATTATAGCACCTAACACTCCCTTGTACTTAGGACCCAGTGACTTTTTTCCATGGCTCTAAAGAAAGTCCAAAAATTACTTCACCAAATAAACCTCCAGAAACATCCTCCATGACTCATGAAGAAAATGAGGATATGCAAAACTATGTAACCAAATTGGATAGTCGAATCAACGAATTGAATGATAGTTCAGTGAAAAGGGTTGATTTGATGACTACTCAAACATAAATAGAAAGGAAGATGGGAGAAAATATGGAACATATGGAAAAAAAAAATGGGTTAAAATATGGAACATATGGAAAAAAAGATGGGTGAAAATATGGAACATATGGAAAAGAAGATGAAAATTTTGATGGATAAAAAATGGAGGAATTGCAAAATTCCATTTTACAAACCTTGGATGAGAGGCTTCCTAAAAGTGACATTGTGACCAAAGTGACTTGTGAAAACAAAGGTAGTACTCGTATTGAATAACTTTCCGGTAATAAGTAATTTTCAAGTGGATTTAACTCTAACAGTTGAGTTAATTATGATGGGGGTCCTAAATTCAACTTTCCAACGACTGAATTAAAGAAGTTTGATGGAACAAAAGTCTTTACACCGGTGAACCAAGTAGAGAAATATTTTGAACTACATAATATTATGGATGATAAGTAAAGAATTCACATAGCAACTTTGAACTTTGAGATAAAACCATATCAATGGTATCAATGGGTAATTAAAAGGAAGCCCCCTTGTTATCATTATAGTTGGATTTTATTTACAAGAGACTTAGAAGCACAATATGGGAAAGTTTGGGAACAAGAGTACTTCAACCAATTGACAAGAATCAAGCACTTGGGTGATATTGAAGATTATAATTCAGAATTTCAGGGATTGGCCACAAGGGTGGATGACATAAGTGATGAACATTTGTTGGAAGCTTACATGTGTGGATTAAAAGAAAACATTAAACATGAGATTTTCCTAAAACATCTTGGAAATATTATGGAAGTTATGCAATGTGCTCGTCATATTCAAGCCAAGAATAAGCCTACACACAAGTTTACCATTAGAGCATACACATGAAGCAAAGATCATTTTGGGGTTCACGAGACATTTGTACCTCAATCGACAAGGTTGACACTTTAGAAAATGGATGAAAGAAGAGCAAATGGACTATGTTTCAATTGTGACAACAAGTACAATAAGGGGCATATATGCGGTAAAAAGAAATTATTCTACATAGACTGTGAAGAGGAAGAAGATCAAGAATTGGAACCATCACTAGAGCTAGATCTAAAAGCGACGACTCCAACAATATCTTGTCATGCATTGGCCGACCACAAACCCTCGAGATACAAGGATACATCAAGAAAAAAAAAAGTAATTTGGTAGTACCCATACCTTCATCAATTAAAAATTAGCAAGAGATGTCAATTGTTTTGCATTTCCAACATCAGAGTTTCAAGTATCATTGTTGATGGAGGTGCCATAAAATATTTTGGGAAGTGCCATAGTATTAATCTTAATATGGGGGAGTATGTTTTGGATAGTCACATGATTTCCATCCAAATGGGTGGTGTTGATGTTGTATTAGGGGTCCAATGGTTACAATCATTGGGAATAGTGGCCCTTAAATTTCAAGATCTTTTCATGAGATTTTCCTCGAGAGCCAAGGAAATTGAGTGTAGAGGTATCCAAGGGAAAGACTCTAAGGTGATAAGCTCTAATAACAAGACCAAATTACTCAAAAGGGGACACCATGGTGTAATTGCACAATTGTGCTCAGTATATGTTCAAACATCTATATCCTTTGCTCTAGTGGATCTCCAAATAGTTATGAACAACAATTCCAAGGTATTTGGAGAAATGCCTAATGGTCTTCCACATGTTTGAGATCGCAACCATGTTATTCATTTACAACCAGGAAGTGTACCACCTAAAATTAGGCCTTACATGTATCCATATGCACAGAAGAGTGAGATTGAGCATGTGATCCAAGAAATCTTATAGGCATGCATCATTCAAACTAGCAAAAGTTCTTTCTCATCACCAATAGTGATGGTCATTAAGAAGGATGGTTCAAGGTGTACATGTCCATATCATAGAAAACTCATCAAAATGACCATCAAAGACAAGCTTTCTATTCATATCATTGATGAATTGCATGGAGCATTTTTCTTTACTAAGTTGGATCTTCATTCATGATATCATCAAACCGGAATGAGGTGGGAAGACATTCCAAAAACAACCTTTAGAACACATGAAGGTCATTATGAGTTTTTTGTTATGCCATTTGGACTTACTAATGCACCTTCTGTAATATACCTTATGTATATTACATCGTTCATTAATTACTAATTAAATCATTAATGTAATAATTATACTTTTAATGTAAAGTCGTGTCTTTTTAGACAAAAAGATGTGACTATACCCATGTACGTGTATTTGTACATGTTGTTGTACATTGAATAAGACATTGAATAATAAATTTATTAACTGTTAAATATATATTTCATATATATCTAGTTTCATGCTTCCAATTTGATCATTCCCCTCTCTCATCCCTCCCATATGAGTGAACCTACGGTCATCTCTGTTGATTCTAATGATGAAATTCTTGTAATTATTATCATCTTTCGGCCGATGGCAGAGCACCAGGGTGGCGAGCATGGAATCCTTGTCAACGCACAAAATCATCTGTTAGGTTTCGAACACCTAACCTCCTACCCACAACACTACCTAGTTTTCCTCCTCTCTGACATTTCCTGGTGCTTCTTGCCAGTCGGGAGTGGTGGTCGACTTCATTGACTGCATCGTATTTCTTAATCAAAACCTTATTCTTCTAGTTTTTTTTCGTGCTTGAGGCACTGAATAAGATTCGAACCAAGGACTCTCAATGGAGAACTACCTGTCGAGGCAGCATAAGGTATGGGTGAAGTGGTTTCACTTGGGAGAACATTGTTATAACACCACCTATCACATGTCCATCGGCATGACGCCATTCCGAACATTATATGGTTATGATGCTCCATATTTTTTTGACTTGGTGTTTGGGGATAGCAAGGATCCCAAAGCTAAGGAATCAATCCAGGAGAGTCAGGACATACTCAAGGCTCTCAAGGACAATCTACAGACAACCCAGAATCAACATAAGATATATGCAGATAGGAACAAGGTCGAGCGCACTTTCAAAGTGGGAGACTTGGTTTTCTTGAGACTGCATCCATATAGACAGTCTTTAATGAAGAAGAGCAATGCAGAGAAGCTTAAGCCACATTTTTATGAACCCTACAGGGTGGTTCAAAGAGTTGGTGAAGTATCTTATGAACTGGATTTGTCGAAGGGGAGAAAAATTCAGAATGTGTTTCATGTTTCGTGCCTCAAAAAGGTACTGGGGCAACAAGTTACTACTTCGACAAAGTTACCTCCATTGGATGAGGAGGGACAACTAGTGTTGGTTTCTAAGGAGGTATTGGAGGTTCAAGAGAGGAGACTGCATAATATAGTGATCCTGAAATACCTCATCAGATGGAGAGATTTACTAGCAGAGGATGCCACATGGGAAAGTGATAAGATCTTGCAACATCCAAATTTGCAATTGCTTGAACATAGGAAATCTCGTAAAGAGAGTATTGTAATGTCCCTTTCCAAATGAGTCTTCTAGAAGATTGGTGAAATAGCCTAAGTAATTCCTGTATGATATAGTCAGTGAGGAAAAAGGGAATTAATTATTTATTTAATGTCATCAGAGCGAAAATTAATTCATTTTAAAAGGTGACATTGAGTTAGTGGTAGAAAGGTGGCTATGCGACTATGGAGAATATAAAAATTCACTTAAACTTATTCAAAGGTAAAATGGTCGCAAAAGAGTCAAGCAAAGTATAAAAATGGAAAAGGAAGGTTTCCTCTCTCATTTTAGGATTTTCATTTCTAAAATTGATTTGAGAGAGCCCTATGTGGCTTTTGGAACTCTTGGGATGAAAACCCTAGGAGAAAATTTTTGGGATTGGTTTCGGTGGTGAGACCATCCACCCTAGTTGGTCATTGGGAAGAGATCGTTCAGATTTCTTCAGTGTACTTCAGTTTGGTTAATATTTCCATCATTTGGCAGTTAGTATTTGTGAGCAGAGGTTGATTTATTGCTTGAGGTGAATAGGTTTTACTCATTGGGGGCATCTTTTCTATATTGGTTGAGTCATTTCACAAGAGGATAAGGTTCTTCTTGAATCTAAGTTGCATCTTCTGTTGGGGGTCGATCTCTCACTCAAGTGGGTCAATTTTATCTACTGGGGTCCCCGTTCTTCCTTATGATGGACACTAGATGATTGGAGGAGTTCCTTTGGTAGTCTGGTTGAGCTCATGTGAGGTGGTAGAGCTCCTAGGTTTTTGGCCAATATATATATATATATATATATATATATATATATATATATATATATATATATATACATTGGAAAAAAAGGTATTTACCCACAACCCGAGTCGTTACTATTAAAGAGGGGGTCGACACCTTCCTGGAAACTGAGATAAGTGTTGAGGGTTGATTTTGGGTGAAGGGAAAGCACATTTCCTTGTGTGCTAGTATAATTTTCATGTGGGGTGAGTTCATGCTTGGAGGAGGACGAAAGACCAAAGGTTGATCTCTACAAACTTATCTGCATTTGTTTGTTGTTGTTCATATTTTCGGAGTTGTTAATAACATCTACAGAGTTGATGCTTGTGTTTGGGGATGTCTTGTACATGATATTCTCTTACAGCCGGCTCCTTTGGAGATTTGTGCAGAGACAATTTACACAGTGGATGTATATCAGGATCACCCTTCAATATTTATATTTTGTTATAATCTAATTGCATTATTGCCATTGAAAGTTTAAAACATTAAAGTAGAAAGATTATTCTGGATTCCTTATATTCTGTATCAGAATTTTGTATCTATTGTTAGTAGAGTATTTGAATGAAAATGAATGGTTATAATCCCTGAAGTAAGAACAAAAAAAAAAAAAAGTATATACAAAAATACACCAAATTTTCACAAGGAACATTACAAAAACCACCATCGTCAATATCAAAACCACTTTTATTGTAACCCGAATATTTGCCAACAGGGGTTTCATAATATTTCTGATCAAAACCAAGGTGTTGAAAGGAATCACGATTCTCATATTAATCCACGTTGTGGTTGTCTTCATCTTTGTTGTTCTCATCTTCATCCACTCTACGACTGTAGTTGTTACTATCATTATTATTACCATTACTATTGTGCAGTAAGGAGGATGAATGAATTAGCTTGGTGACCTCATGGTCTGTCTTGGTGGCGGAGGTATTCTTCCGATGTTCTTCTTGAAGCAAGATTTGGTTATGGTGGAAACCCGTCTCCTTTAAGTACACCAAGACTGTCTTCTCTAATTGCTCTTCTATTGTCTTGTTCATGGAATTCTTCATTTCTTCGAGAGTGTCACTCATATTATCCATAACGTTTTTTGTATTTCCAAGTACGGAATTTATGGCTTCCATACTTGGGCATGTAACTTCAATTTGATGGCATATGTTTTTCTTTGATACCAATTGGAAGCATGAAACTAGATATATATGAAATATATATTTAATAGTAAATAAATGTATTATTCATTGTCTTATTCAATGTACAACAACATGTATAAATACACCTCTTGATGAATTCTATTTTCAAATCCTTCCTTAGAGAATTTTTGTTTATATTTTTTGATGACATACTAATCTACAACAATCTTGGGAAGTGCATATACAACATGTTGATAGAGTATTACAATTTTTGGAAGAGTAACAACTTTATGCAAAGCCTTCCAAGTGTGCATTTGGGGTTCAAAAAGTGGAATATTTGGGTCATATTGTATCTCATGAAGGTGTAAAAGTGGACCCTAAGAAAATTAAAGTCACGAGGGAATGGAAAATTCCAAAAACCTTGAAGAAACTTAGGGGATTCTTAGAATTGACAAGATATTACCACAATTTTGTCAAACATTATGGCCAATAGTGGCACCTTTAATAACATTATTAAAGAAGGAAGCATTTTCTTGGACTCAAGAATCAATTCAAGCCTTTGAAAAATTTAAGGAGGCTATGTGTACAACTCATATCCTAGCCACCCCTAACTTCACAATTTTTTTTTATTGTGGAGTGTGATGTCTCGGGCCATGGCATTGGTGCAATTTTAATGCAAGAAGGAAGGTCCCTTGCCTTTTGAAAGTATCCAACTTAAAGGAAAAAAATTACTCCAACCCATTTATTAAAAATAGATGTTGGCCATATTACATGCAGTTAAGAAGTGGTGGCCTTACCTAATTGGAAGACACTTTAAAGTAAAAACGAATCATGATAGTTTGAAGTACTTCTTGGAGCAATGATTATCTTCATAAGAGCAACAAAAATGGGTTACAAAGATGCTAGGTTATGACTTTGAAATTATCTACAATATAGGAAAACATAATATTGTGGTGGATGCACTTTCAAGGAAAGAAGAAGAAATAGAGGGTTCACTATCTGCTATTTCTATTCCACAATCTGATTGGGTGGAAGAAGCAAGGATAGATTGGAAGCAAGATGGAGAGGTATGTAAGATCATTCAAAAACTACAAGAGGACCCTAGTGCATTAGATAAATTTGTATGGAATAATTTTTTTCTATGGTATCGTGATCACATGTATTTATGTAAGAGTTCCCAACTTAGATATAAGGTCCTTCGGGAATTGCACACTTCTCCTATAGGATGACATTCTAGGTTCTTGAAAACTTACCACAGGATTAAGAAAGATTTTTTTGGGGAAGGTCTTAAAACTGACGTTCAAAATTTTGTGTTTTAATGTGTGGTCTGCCAATAGAATAAGGGAGAGACAATCAAGACGTCAAGTCTCCTACAACCATTAGTTATACCAATTTAACATTGTGAAGAAGTTTCAATGAATTTTATTACAAGTTTACCCAAATCTAAAGGAAAAATTGTCATCGTGGTAGTAGTGAATCAAATGACAAAGTATGCCCATTTTTTCTCTCTTTCTCATCCTTTTAAAGCAAGTACAATAGCTACAATATTCATGGAAACAAATCAAAAGCCTCATGGAGTCCCTAAGATTATTGTAAGTGACAGAGATCCATTTTTCACTGAAATTTTTTGGACTGAATTATTTTCTTGTTTGGGTACTCAATTGGCTCACAAATGCCTAGGAGGATATCTTTGTTGCTTTATATCTCATAAACATACACAATGGGTCAAGTGGATGCCCTTGGAAGAATGGTGGTACAACACATCCTTTCATACTTCATAAAAAATGTTCCCATTTCTAGAACTTTATGGATATCATTCTCCATCCATCACAACACCCTTGAAAGGGACTATATAGGTCCAGGTAGTGGAGGACCACATAGGGAACCAACAAGAGGTTCTCAAACTATTGAAGAACAACTTGAAAATGGCACAAATTAAGATGAAACAACAAGCAAATCAACATCGTAGTGAATGGGAATTTGAAGTGGGGGGTTGGGTATTTTTTATTCTACAATCATATAAACATATGTCCCGCAAGCAATAAACGAAGGACAATAAATTAGCACCCAAATATTATGGCCCCTATAAGGTATTTCAAGTGATTGGAAGTATGGCATACAAATTGGAGTTACCTACATCCAATCTTCCATGTTTCTTGCTTAAAGAAGGTAATAGGTGACAAGACCCCAGTCCAAACTATTTTACAAGAGATTAATGAAGAGGGAAAAATCATACGAGAATTAGAAACAATCCTTGAAACAAGGATTAAGTAGCTACAAAATCAAACAATTGTTGAGTACCTCAGCAAATGGAAGAACCTATCAGTGTAAGAGGTGACATGGGAAGGTGAGTTCTTCATGCAAAAACACATGTAGCTAGTCAAGTGTTGGGGACAACACTTGTTTCAAGGGGAGGGGCATGTTAATCCCTAGAAAAAGCCCCATGTTAAGTATATAACCTCTTACTAATCCCCAGATATTGAATTATTACATTTCTAGTGTTAAATTTGTATGTATGCTAGAACTCGTCATTGTACCCTTTCATTATAATTGTACCCTTTGTCTCCTATATATACCAAGGATACCTAGTCTTAGGATCATCTCAACTTGTCTTCTGAATTGGATATATTTTAAAAGGAGGTTTCCCCCTCGAAGTGGACTGTATTCGTTGACTTTTTATCATTTTTAAGGCCCCAGATCATAACAATATAACTACCATTAATACCTTTGAAACCAGTATTAAGAAAAAATCATTTGAAGCTTTGGTATCATATGAGTGCTCCATTTAAGTGAGGATGGATTGTTGAAAGAAAAAGATAATTGCAAGATAATTACCAATTATATCAACTTTCTGGATATTATTTAGGTAATTTATAAAAATCAAATGTATGTACTTAGTTTTGAAGAATTAAGGAAGCTTATATTGACATAAATACATGACATTCCATATGTAGGGCATCCAAGTTAGAAGAGAACTATTGCTACAATGAGGAAGTAATATTTTTGGCTAGGTATGAAACATGGTGTCACAAATTATGTGTTTAAGTGTTTAGAATGTCAAAAGGAAAAGGCAAAGAACCAACATCAAGTGGTATTATTTATCATTTATACGGTGGAAAAATGAAGCAATGATAATGTGAATGGTATTATTTATCATTTATAGAGTGGAAAAATGAAGCCGTGATAATGGATTTCGTCACAAGACCACCTAGCTAAAACAATGAAGCAACATTATTCCATCACAATAATGGTAGATAAGCCTAAAAAAAGCAACATACTTTATTCCAATGTGACTTACTCATAAATAAGTGAAAGTTATCAAAATGTTTATGAGAGAAGTGGTGAAACTACATGGTGTGCCTAACACAATGTTTTATGGAGATGTTAAGTGCTCATCAAACTTATGGAAGAGTATGTTCCAATCACCAGGAACACAATTGAATTTTAGTAAAACTTAATGTTTACACATATATGGGGAAAATGGGAAAGTTAATCAAGTCAATGAGGACATGTTGCAAATGTATGTGATAAACAAGCCATCCATGTGAGCACATAACTTCCCCTTAGTGGAGTTTGCATACAACAATAGGCATCAAGTATCATTGAATGAGCATGGAAGGAGACACAATACTCCAATGCAGTGGGATAATCTAGTAGATCGTGTTACATGGGCCAAACTTGCTTAAGGAGATGAAAGAGTAGGGTCCCAACATTAAGAAAAAATTGAAATCAACCCAAAATAGATAGAAAAACTATGTTGACTTCAACAAATATTGTAAATAATTCAAAATGGGTGATTGTGTGGTTTTTAAGGTGAAACCTAATAAAGTTTGTTCAAATTGGGAATATGTGTTAAGCTTGCTCTCATATGTTGCAAAACCTTTCAAATTCTTGAGAATATGGCCAATGGCATATAGATTAGTGTTGTTTTCTAACATTAGAGCATGCAATGTATTTCATGTTCTTTGCTTAACAAATATGTGCATGATTATAATCATGTGATTCGTGTCGAACTATATGGATCTAGTTATAAACTAGACTTCATGCATCCTCGACGAGAAGATGGCATTTCTTTGGAATCAAGTGCACACATAATTTAGGGTGCAATGGGAACAATTTGGACCAAATAAAGCCACTTAGGAGATGGTGTATTCCATAAGGGAAAAATACCTATTTTTGTTCAAATTGTGAGGAGACGCATTGTCATTAGTGTTATTTCAATGTGAGACATGCTAATGTGGTCATGTAAACTCTTAGTGATGGCCCAAGGCCAAGGAAACTCTAGTGAATATTAATGTGACTAGCTAAATAACATATGAAAATATTGTGTTTTTCCTAAGTTCAACCTCACAAGCATAGTGATCTTGGTGTAATCCAAGTAAAACAATATAAAGCATTAACATGTGAAGAGGCTAAGAGGACAAGAGGAGGGTATACAACTTAATAAGTGGAAACCGAGGCAAGAGGGTGAGTGCAAGGTTAGGTTTTGTTATGGAATTTATCAGTAAATGCGGGCATGAAGAGATATCTCTAGATCCACCTAGATCTAGAACAAAACATAATAGAATATGATGCTTTCCCTAAGCTCTAACCATCGAGTTTACTAGCTAACAAGAGATAGGCAACATACCGTTTAAATGTCACTTCCTCTTGCCATTGTCATCCTAGCTCCACTCTGGTGCTCCTATGATATTGAATCTGCAAGGGAACACAAGCCAACCAAAGTGAAAGCAATCCAATATACTCAACAAGAACTTATGCATGTGATCAAGGAATCATACAATAAAACAAGACACGTTTTATGGGAAGGAAACATATCATTGTATTATATTAAAATGAAAGTGGATATTACAACCAAAGCCTTGATGTCGCAAGGTCCCCTCTCGATGACCCTTTGCTCCAACATACACACTTGCTCCAACCTTGAATGAAGAAGATCCCTAATGACTTGATAAACTGAAATGAAGCTCTCAAGTATGAGTTGAAGTAGAATTCCTCATCCAATTCTTAGACTATTCAATATTAATCTTGCTTGAATCAACCTTATCCTTTTCCATGAGAAATCCCTCTTTATATAAGGGAAAGAGATATGGTTGAAGAGATTAGGATGATCCCACCAAATCAGAGAAACGAATAAGATCCCAACCATACAGATGCCACCTCGTCTTCCAGAAGATCCCCTTCTATAACTTTCATGAAACTCGACCTTTTCTTAGTCTTTTAACATCGCCACACCCTAGCTGTAGAGCATCCTGCGGAGACGTCGCAACCCATCTTTAGAACAGGCGACAACGATCAGGCATCGTTGTACCCTGTGTATGGTGCAACCTGCGATGAACTTCCTTAATAGGGTTTTTGAGAAGATAAAGTCAGACACTTTCCTCATGAAGAAAGACTCTTTTTGGGAACATGAACACATGTTGTCAATGGATCATCGAGGTGACCAAAATAATGTGTAACAGAATGCCACCCAAAGTATGAGGCTGGAACTCTTGACAACTGAAATACTTTGTAGAAAGTGTGTGTCGAAAACAAGGAGCGCACCGATTGGGAACCTGCAAACAGTCAAGCATCAACATAATAATATACCATTGTCTGAGGTAAGCATTCCCATACTCAGATTACAAAATGTCAAGTGAGTCATGCCACTAAATATACACTTTGGATCCATGTCATTATGAATCAACATAGCCACCCATAATACATTGTGGATTTATGCTCTAAAATGACTCAAATTCGGACATAGCCACGAGACATACAAAGTGGATTTATGTGACAATACAAATCATAAATACTCCATCGCAACTTGGACCAGAATGATACGATCCAGGGTCTTCATTTCCATCGTCCTTAAGTACGAATCTAATCATGTGATTACAAGTGTTGAAGTCGAACATGGCATACACCACTTGATTACCGATCATTAATGAAAATCATTAACAAGTGCGAGGGAAATCACCATCAATGTCAATGACTCCCAAGGTACCCCAGTAAAATCCAACGAATGTGAATAAATGAGTTGAAGTCGAACACTCGATGGAATCTTCCAATCAGGGGTCAATGATGTGAACTCACTGTTGAAAGCGAAGAAACCTGCCATTGAGACATGCAGACTCTAAGGTACTGAAGGATTTCTAAGTCTTGTTCCTCGATAATGAGTTGAAGTTGACAGGAAAAGACTCGTCACAGGAGAGCCTTGATGTATCCCCCATCAATGACACGAAATAAGTAACATATTTGAGGTAGATCGGACTATGAAGTGATTTGAAATTGACACAGGGAAGGATGACATGGTAAAATATTTATAACTGCAGATGGTGGACTCAATCAGAGGCTTATCAAGGCTGGACTTCTCTTGAACATATGAACGACACGACAATGGTCTTGGCAGCATTGACTCAAGGAGGACCCAACATATGGATATGTGCATGGTCAAATGAGAGACAATGGATTTCCCAACCCGGATATAATGATGAAAGGGGGTGTCATGTTCAAGAGCGACTATTACTGCGACTAACACAGATACAAAGAAACATTTCTTTCCCAAATTCCCCCGCCCACCACTTCTGGCGACTACCCATTTATTTTAAGCAAGTTTCAGGAGGATAACATATGCTTGTTGATGTAAGCTCATCCTTCAGATGAGTCCCTCAGAGTATGTTTAATGAACCCTAAGAAGTAGTGGTTCGGTCCTGTTAGCGACATTATTTGTCTTGGACTCAAAAATACCTAGGTCTGTAGGTTACACGAGAAGCGCCCCAGCACAACGCGGGAGAATCTCTTTTCGGATCACAAGTCAAGCGAGCAGGCAAAGTTTTGATGTCAGCGGCCGAGATCCACCTACAAAACCAATTGACGTGCATGAGGATTTCGGGGCTGCCAATTTGCCCGGGTTTTAACATGAAGGATAATGCCAGTAGTTCAAGGCAAAACTGGGTCGTCCAATCCAGTTAAGACAGGTGGAATCTAGTCGGCATATCGGGGATCGTTGTTTCGGGAAACGGAAAGCTTCTCATCCTTTACAGCTCAAACCGCCGATCGACGAAACGTCGAAAGCGCCTTTGGAGCCAAGCCCATGATCCTAGCCCTGGGTCACATCAAGCAAGCCTGGGATTGAAAGCAACCCCTTTCTAAATAGCAGATGTTATCTTGACCACACATCTTAGGGACACGTGGCGCACACCCGTGCCATGTCGGCATTTGGGAGTTCGAGGGGTAAGCGCTCCTCATTATTTCACATTTCGAAACCCCGAATCCCGAAATGCCGAAAGTGTCCAGGACCCGAGCCCACAACATCACCAAATAAGTTCAGGGCCGTCAGATCTAGGGGGACGCACGTCGCCAACTCAGGCCATCTCGACGTTTCTCTCATCGCGATGTCAAGGGACAGAGGTCAGCCCCTTCCTATTCATGAACGCCGAAAGCTCCTTTGAGAGTAAACACAGGGTCACAGCCCGTAGTCACCTGGGAAATAAAAGAGTTGCGCAAAGGGGGCTGAAGGCGTTTGGTCCAGTCGCCGAAAGGTTCGTCGTGTTCTCCGGGTGCCATTTGATCCGACCTTGAGCCTGTTTTCGCTTGAAGTAAATGAAGGTAAGAAAGAGTGGTTGAAAACTATCTTCATACATTAAGTGCAAGATATGGAGAGCCTGGCCAGTGGTTGCTCGAGAGGGTCCTATGTACCATTTTCTCCAAAGAGGCCATGCTTAGTCTTCAATTAGCCAGAGGAGGTCTGCACACACTAACATGGTACTTAATGGCTCAGCTACTCCCCTTGCAGGGGCCATGCGCAGTTAAGGTGGCGTCTCACAGGGATTATCCATCTGAATTTGGCTGAAGGGACACCAAGCCTTGGGTGACTGGGCACACCTCTATGAGGTGAATTTTCCTGAGTATATAGACTCAGTCTTTTTATTTTGTAACCTATCGATGGTAGAGCAGAGCTCCCTACTGTAAAGTTTTAACATATATTCTAGTTTGCTGGTTATGCATCTGTATATGATATTTCTTGTTTTATGACAGACAGTCTTTCTCACTCCATCTAATTTTCGTCTCATGCTAAGAGAGTTCGTGATTGACTGATTCACGCAAATTATTGCAGTTATGTTATGATAAAAGATTTATTGTTGCATTATTGCATTCTCTGGCTTTGCGTTTGAGCTTAAGAGGATATTGTGTTTGGATGTCTTCTTCTACAGTCTGTTAGGAACTCGATGTTAATAATAGATCTCTGCTTTTCTCTTATATAAGTCTTCTGCCTGTTCACCCTTTACTACAGTTCACTGTCTGAAGTTTATATAAGACCTCGCCCACCTATGCATTCCTGGACTAGTTTTGGAGTTGGAATGATATTGTTTTGAGTTGGCTTCCATTCGGTCATCCCATCTATAAACAATCGTGACATAAAACTGATGGGCGTCGGGCTCTGCTCCTGCTAGAAATCCAGGAGTGACTTCCGTCGCCAACAGGTCCCCTATGGGTCTCTCGATGTTTGTTTAACGAGTCCAAAGAAAGGAAACTCGGGGTTTTTTCATGTTTAGAGAGTCTGAAAAACACTTAAAGATAACTCCATAAGTTCATTTTCCATAAAGTAGTCTAATGAGACCGAAAAAGAGATAAACTACCGCTCAACAAACGTTTCCTTCAAATACTTTTACAGGCATGAAAAGAACAAGGTCGCTCGACAATATTTTCATTTTTACGGAGCGTGAAAAGAGCTTAAAGAATACTCCATCAGTGTCATTTTTCGTGTTACCATTACGAGTCCGAAAAAGCGATAAAAGTATACTTGGTTACATTCTCATTGATTTGTGAACACGAGAAAGAACAAAAACTAAGCTCGAAGTTTTTCCTGAAAATCCTTAAAAGGATTTGTACATGCGACAAATGTATGAAAACAAACCAAAACCCGTATCCTTGTTCAACGTTTTACTTCTAGACTTTTTATCTGCAAAAAATCAACACTTGCAAAGTAGTTAGGACTTTAGGGTTTAGGTAAAATATATAAAATAATATAAAATATAAATGAAAAAGTCAATAAAAATGGGTAAAACTTCATTTCACTATTCCATTTATCATTTCACCCAAAATTTGCTCTAAAACCCCCTATTTACCTCGATTTTCCATTGCGGATTGTGGAAGGCATGGCTGATCATTTGATGAACAGTCTCCATAGAACATGTAATTTTTATCTCTTTCAACTTTCCATGGATCAAAATTTGTTTTTCATTGGTTGGAAATAAACTTTTGAGTTACGTTTTGAGGGTACCTATGCGAGGAGGTCGTTGCAGGTGCCCTATATCGGGCCCTGCGATGATCTAGGTTCATCACAATCGATCCTATAGCCAGCCTGCGACAACTCCTCATTGTACGGATGCCCAGGCATGCGACGTGCACAGTTCAAATTTTTTTTAAGATGTATTTGCCAATAAAAAAATTCCAGGGAAGAAGATAAATATGTTAATCTCTCTTTAATGTTCCATTGCAGGTTTCCCATGGTAAAAATGTTGGAATGGAGAGAGAGAGAGCACGAGGAGGAAGAGTACTTTGTCAAGAATGACTTGAGAACGGTGATGGCCCTCCGAAAGTGTGGATTGTTAAAATTCTTCAAAATCCAGGGTCTGAGGGCCCAGCTAAGATTACTCGAGTACCTAGTTCACATGTGGGATGTGAACGAGTAGGCATTTCATGTGGGTGCTCAAATTCTTACGATAGATATCGAGGATATCTACTTCTTGACTAGGCTATTTCATCATGGGTCCCGAGTCACACTTATAGGTAGTAGAGGTGGTGGTGCACCTATGAACCAGTATATCAATGAGAATTATGTGCCAGGTACTCAAAAGCATAGCGATAAAGTTGCTATAAGAGACGTATGAGACTTTCCCTTGCATACCATTCTCTATACTATCACACGCATGACAGGGAGTGCAGCTCCCCATATGGCTCTTCAGAGCTATTTTCAGTATGCGTTGGAATGTAAGGATCCTCGAGTTTTCAACTAATGTGAAGGGGTTCTCAAGAGTATGAAAAGACAACTGACCAAGTGCAGTAGTGGTGATTTGAAATAGTTTGGATACGGTTCTATTTTGGTGTCCTTCTTCCTAGAGAGGGTCCCAATTTTGTGCTTAAAGGTAGAGTGGGGTATACCTGCCCCACAGGATCCGAGAATGAAGAGGTGGGTCGACCTTATGGAATGACATGCAGCCGGTCATATCGTTGGATATAACGATGTTTTCTTCGATTGGTTGAGGACTCAGATGTTGGCATGTTTTACAGGAAGAGTGTGCTTGTCATTGATGGCAAGAACAACAGCCACAATGGAAAATAGGAAGAGATCAAAGCTCAGAAGGGAAAGCGCAGTACAAAAACATGATCAGGATCAAATCCTTGATCGTGGATCTGCTTCGAGAGTCTTCACGACTGTCAGATTGATTTAAGTTGAAAGACAGGATAAGCAAGGGCTAAGATCTGAGATCTCGATCACCCGAATTTTCGTCAACCATCGGATTGATTTAAGTGGAAGGACAAGATAAGAAAGGGCTGAGATCTGAGATCTTGATCACCCAAATTTTCGTCAGCCGTTAGATCAAATTAAATGGAAGGATAGGATAAACAAATATGGAGAGTCATTGGATTTAATCCAAGTCAAAGCTACATCGCAGACAGATCGAGTCGTTGATCAAATGAACATCATTCATTTCGGGTCTAAAGTTATGAGGAGGTTAAGCTTCGGAAAAATCTCACTTTAAGAATTTCAAGTTGAGAACTAAAATACCCAAAGCCCGGAGAGCCGTTGTAAATTTCAACTGTGAGATCCAAAGGGATACGTGGCGACGAATCATGAGCTCCAGAGAAATCACTTCGAGAAGTTTAAGTTTGAGATTTGAAATCCCCGAACCCCGGAGAGCTGGAGAGTCGGAGTAAATTTCAACCGTCAGATATAGAGGGATATGTGGCGACGGATCGTGAACTCTAGAGAAATCTCACTTCAAGAATTTCCAGTTGAGAATTGAAATTCCCGAAGCCCGGAGAGCCGAAGAGCCGAAGTAAATCTCGATCATCCGATTATCTGAAATAGATCCCAGTCGTCAGATCGTTCAAAGAAGATCTCAAGCGTCAGATCGTCCGAAGTGAATCTGGATCGTCTGATCCAGAGCATTAGATCGTCCGAAGTGAATATGGATAATTTGATCCAGAGCGTCAGTTTGAGTTTTGAAATTCCCAAAGCCCGGAGAGCCAGAGAGCCGAAATACATTCTGGATCATCGGATCATCCGAAGTAAATCTCAGTCGTCAGATCGTCCGAAGTAAATCTCAAGTGTCGGATCGTCCAAAGTGGATCTGTGTCATCTGATCCAAAAGAGACGTGGCGTAAATATGTGGAATCTAGGTAAAGACCCGAAGTAAGCCTCAACCATCTAATTCAAGGACATGTGGCAGACCATGTAAGCAAGGACATGTGGAAAACCATGTCAGCAAGGACATGTGGCAGACCACGTCAGCGAGTGACACATGACAACCACTCGGCCCGTGCCAGGTCAACAGGTGACGTGTGTAATGTTACGTCACTCCAGGAGATTTACTTTAGGAGTTTCACCACCAACAAATGACAAAAGCTCTCAAGTCCCGAAGTGAACGAGGATCGTTTATTTGAGGAAGACACGTGACAAGAATCTATGGACTCCAGCTAAAAGCGTTCTGGGAGAGCGTGAAGGTTGAGAATTGAAATTGTCAAATCTCGGAGTAGTGAAGGAGATCTCAAATGTTGAACCGAGTAAGGGGGCGCAGAACCGTTGATCTGCTTGAAAGGTCAAATTCCCGAAGTAAAGATAGAGTTGTCGATTGAGAAGGACATGTGTCCACAGATCATCGACTTCGGAAGATTGGTGTACGGAGAAAAGTAGGGTTTGAGATTTGAAACTCCTGCAGCCCAGATCACGAAGTAAATCACAATCGTTGATTTAGGAAGGTTAGATATGATCCGCGTAACTTGAAAGGACAGATTTGAACTGTCAGTTCAGGAGCACCGTCAAGATCATGAGATCGATGATCCCATCGCATTGTGGGGATTGAAGGTGTGTGAACTTTAAAATGTTGAAGGTGGGCCGCAATCAAAATCATGGTTTTGAAGAAAGCATATGTGGAGCTCTGTAGTGAATTGTGGGGCAAAAAGTGGATTGCCCTCAAACCACCTGTGTCTGCACCCACAATCACGTGGTCACATGAGAGCATCGCCAAAGGTCACATCAACGGAAGATTGAGGAAGGAGCTAGTGTTGTTATGGTCCACATCGGAGGTTACGCATTGAAAAATAAAAAATCATCTGCGTGTATAATCCAACAGCGTTGATCAAACAGAATCTTATCGAAGGGTTGTTATTTTACTTCGTGATTTCTTGATCAGTTACGATTCAGTTACACTAACTGAATCATTGTTCCTGAGTGGTTGAATCATTGGTCCTAAGCGTTGGAATCATGATGCCTGAGTGTTTTTTAGATTCCTGACTTGAGTGCTGGAGATGCGAAGTGTAACGAATGATGAGAGCATAAATAAAAGAAAAATGTCATGACAGAGAGAGGTTGTTGTTTCTCTGTAAAAAATAGTCGAACTGTAAGCAATGAATATCACAGCATGAACTGAGGGAGAAAATGTAGAGATGAAGAACATAAGTTGGACTGAGCAGAAATGGTGGAAACAACAGACTGTATGAGAACTTAAGCACAAGAAGATGTGAGCAAGAAGACACTGATGCAAGCAAAGCAGAGCAGTGTAACAGAACAATGATGAGACTGGTAAGCCATTGATAAATATTGTAACACTGTAATAAATTTCAACAAGCAAAGATTTATATTTCAGAGTGGTAGGGTGGTGCTAGGTAGGACTATTGTCCTCAGAGTTTCAAGTGGGTGCTTGAACATAGGGAGTTGTAGCTTCCATCTTGTTGCAACCAGAAAAACCAGGGTGGGAGGGTGGTGCAAGGGAGAACCATTGATCTTTGTTATACAGGTTGGTGCCTGTGTGACTGGAAGTTGGTGCTTCCATCTAGTTGATGTTGGAACACTCAGGAAGTTGGTGCTTCCATCCAGTTGGTGCTGGAACACTCAAGGAGTTGGTACTTCCTTCTAGTGGGTGCTAGAGAAACCAAAGAGTTGGTACTCTCAACAAGTTGCAGCTTGTAAAAAAGAGGTGGTAGCCTCACATTGAGTTGGTGCTCAAAGATAGATGATGTACAAAACATCAAAAGACTGCCTATCATTCGAAGAAGAAGAGGTTTTCTCCCTTTATGGGTTTCCTCATGAATATTTGTCTCTGTGTATATCATATGTGTGATTGATGTTTACTATTTCTATTGTTCATGACTTGCATAATCTTGATGATCACTTGGAGAAGATTAATAATATTTTAATAGGCATAAAATTGTTTAAGCACAATAATAATTGATTCAACCCCCCCCCTCTCATTTGTCTTAGTAATTTTAACATCAGATGCTCGTGGTCGACGACTATGCATATGTCGGACTGAACTTTCGAGGAAATCAGGACTTAGCTCTTCCTAAAGGTTTCCAATGGGGGGACATAGGTAAGAAAGACATTTTGTTTATATGGTGTTTTTGTGATTTTTAATGATATAAATGTTTTTTATGTTGTTTATCCGATGACTAATCAAATGCTCTTTTATGCTGCAGATATGGGACCTTACCGACCTCCAGGTTCATCCCCTATCCATAGGTGAGGGAAGAGAGATGTCGTAGCTGCTGCCGACTATGAGACCATAGAGAAAAAACTGGAGGGGCTCACGATGAACATCCTAGATGCCTTTGTTGATGATATCCCGAGGAATTACCAGCGCCACATAGTGGGGGTGTCTGCTTCCATCAATCGACTCCTCTGTAGAATAGCATAGGTAGTCGCATGTTATAGCGAGCAACATCTTTGATGCTCTATTGTATATGAAGCCATGTGCTTTACATTTTTTATATTTTTGTTTTCGGACAAAAACACTTTTTTCAAAACTTTTATATATATATGAGGCTTCTACCGGCTTACTGTCTGTATATACAAAGTGTGATTGGATTTTATACATGTCTCAAATATCTGTCTAACACGTAATTAACCAATACATTTGTTAATGTATTTAGACATCTAGGAATGTGTTGATATTCAATGTAATCAAAATGACGTTCCAAGAGGTGAATTCGTAAATATACCCTTAATAACCTAGGACTTCGAATGGAGTAAACATTACTCAACTATAGGACTACTAACTATGAATCGAGTCGTATAATAAGATGATGGATTCCAAGTGAAACAACGTCGGTCAATAATTCGATGACTGCACTGTATTCCGCAGTATTGTTAGTTGCACAACCAAGGCAAACACCATGTAGACTAATCAATTCATTTGTAAGTGCATAGATTGCCCAAGCAACAAATGCTAAGTTCTAAGTACTGCGACTAGCACCATCAACGAAGCCAATGTAGGGTAGCGAAGACACTGACATCTCAAAACCAAGCACAACGCAAGGTAAACAGTTGAAGGTCAAAATCGAACAACGAAAAAGCACACAAGAGTATGATACACTAAAAGTACAAGAACTCATGCAAAAATGACTTAAGCATGGTACTTCTTTAAGTAAAGCCCATTTATGGGTTCACTCAAAGGAATTCCATCATAATCAACCAACTCATAAGATCCCTTCTCCAATACTCATTTGACAATATAAGGACCCCGCCACATGGGCTCTAATTTACTGGCCCCTAGCAAATCACGATCTTGCTCGTAAAGGAGAATTAGATCGACTTCATAAAAAACACGTGGCTTGACATGTTTTTCATATTGGGCTTTAACATGTTTCTTCTGAGTTTCAATAACTAAAGCAGCATCATGACGGGTTTCGTCTAGTTGCATCAAATACAAAAGACGCTCCTCTTCAGCAGAGGTGTTAGGGAGAAGTTCAACAGCTAGTTTCAAAGACGGTATTTCACATTCAATTGACAATATAGCTTCGATACCATAAACTAACTGGAAATGTGTAAATCCTGTGGTAGACTTGACAGATGTCTGATAAGCCCATAACGCTGAGAACAACATCGTATGCCAGTTTGTCTTATGGATTCTTATCATCCGTCGAAGCATAGTAATGAGAAATTTATTAATTGCTTCAACTTGGCCATTGGCTTGTGGATAATAGGGGGTTGAGTTTTCATGGCAAATATCCAACTTCTCAATAAGTTCAAACATCAAAAAATTTCGAAAGTGACTATCGTGATCAGTAACGATGGCTTGATGGACACCAAACCTAGTAATGATATGATGGAATATGAAGAATGTTGCAGTTTTCCCGGTGTTATCGAATGTAGGCATCGCCTCGGCCCATTTAGGGAAATAATCCACATCTACAATGATGTATCCATGCCCCCTGGACGAATGAGGGTTACATGTCATGAAGTTAATGCCCCATCTGGCGAACTGACCAACGAAAACTACAGGATGTAAGGGAGTGGGATGAGATCTTATCTTGTTATTATAACTTTGGCTAACATGGCATTTCTGAACAATAGTAATGCAATCCTTAGACAAAGAAGGCTAGAAATAAGTTGCTCGTAAGATCTTTTGGGCAGTGGCATACCCAGACATATGACCGCCACATGCTCCAGAGTGATAGTCATTCAAATATTTCTTAGCTTCATCGTAGGTGAGACATCGTCGAAAAATGGAATCAACACTGCGGTGGTAAAGGGTATCACCAAGAATGATGTATTGGCGAGATTGATATCGTATACGACGACGATCCATACTATATAGGTTGGGTCGGAAAGTTTGTGTCTGGAGATAGATGATGATATCTCTGTACCATAAGTCATTATAACTGATCATAAAAAGGGATTCGTCAGGAAAGGAATCCTCTACCACATTTCATGTCTCAGTAGAGGGAAGGTCGCATATTAGTTCGGAAAAAAACCAAAGATTTATTTGACTTAGCGCTTTCAAACTCCAAGTCAAACTCTAGGAGAATCACTATCCATTGGGAGTACATTCTCCCTAGCAATTGTTGAGTAAGGATATGTTGCATGGAGTTGCAATCGGAAATAATGGTGGTTCTGCATAATAAGATATAATGGCAAAAATGTTGGACAACTTGAACAGTTGCCAAGGCCATTTTCTCCACATGTAGGTATTTGGTTTTGGTAGTCGTGAGACTCCGACTCAAATAGTATATCACATTTTTGTCATGTGAATCATCCTCTTAGACTAAAACCATAGCAATGGTAGAGTCCGAAGCAGCTAAGTAGAGGAAGTAATCTCGACTATAGTCAGGGGGGGAAAACAATGGTGTAGGGGTTAAGGCAAGTTTCAAAACTTCAAATGCTTTGTTTGCATAATCGTCCCATAAAAACTCGTAACCTTTCTTGAGTATCTAAGTGAATCCTTTCATCAGTTCAGCGTAATTGGGGATGAAACGACACAAAAAGTTTGCCTT
This sequence comes from Picea engelmannii, assembly GCA_009831015.1. Lineage (NCBI taxonomy): Eukaryota > Viridiplantae > Streptophyta > Pinopsida > Pinales > Pinaceae > Picea > Picea engelmannii. Next base: position 92,035 of record ML810231.1, read on the forward strand.
CCCTTGCAAACTTTGGAGTTGGCGTAGTGTGGAAGGAGGAGGTAGATTAAGAATAGCCTCAACCTTCAAGTGGTCTACTCGAATCCTGTGTATCGACATGATAAAACCAAGAAGTCGACTAGACTCCACACAAAAAACACTTTTGTGTGGGTTCAAACATATACGATAATAATGACAGTGTACAAAAATGGCCCTTAAATGTGTCGGGTGATCTCGGCGACGCATGGAATGCGTTGGGAGATCGTCAAGATAGGGTTGCACAATGTGCTTAATATAATGGAAAGCATAAGACATAGCACGCTGAAAGGTCGCACCAACGTTCTTGAGACCAAAGGGTAATTTTTCGTAGGCAAAGGTTCCCCAAGGGCAAATAAAAGTAGTCTTGTGTTGATCCGCTGGTAAAATATTAATTTGATTATAGCCAAAGAAACCATCCATCGAGGAGAAGATTTCGCTCCTAGTGCAGTCGTCCATGATCTGATCGACAAAAGGGGTAGGATAGTTGTACTTTGGACAAGCTTTATTTATATCCCTATAATCTACACAAACGTGGATCGTACCTTGTTTCTTATTTACCGGAACAAGATTAGATACCCAATCGGTCAAAGCCACGGGATATATAAAGCCAGCTTTAAGAAGTTTTTCAACCTCAAGCTTGATAGCAACATCTTTACGTGGATGGACTGGACGAAGTCTCTATCAAATGGGTTTAACATCCAGATATGTCTTAATCTCATGCACAACGATATCAAGATCAATACCTGGCATTTCTTTATAACCCCAGGCGAAAACGTCACAAAATTCTTGGAAAAGGGCTTTGTATGTGCGGACCTCATCACTAGAACATGAGGCACCAATATGAACATTTTCCACGACTCTGGGTTTAATCGATATGTCAAGAGGAATGATAAGCAAAATGTTTTTCAAGTTCCCTTTGTACAAGACATCGTGTGTTGACTCGGGAATTGAAGAAATAACAACAACGGTCGACAGAGTCGAAATCCGTTGGTAGCTCTTGATGGTATCACGTTCTAGAAAGAGAATGGAGCGATGATTCACATCATCCCATGTAGTATCTTCTATAGACATGACTGACATGATCATCTCATCAGTAGGAAAGATCACATGGAACAGATCAAGAGATGAGTCACAAAGAGATGGGGGAGTGGGGTTGTCGATTGAATAGATTGATAAGCATATTTGACCGGACTTAAAGGCATCTTGTCGTCATAACGAAGGTAATCACTAGGGCTAGGTACCACCCATGGGTCATATGACTTAGAGGTTTCATGAACAATGGTGGATATCATGTTAATAGAGGAAAACAAAAGGAGGGGGAATATCGGGTGGTGGGATTGGAAATGTACCCCATCAAAGTTGAATCTTTTAAAAGATCCACTTCGACATTCTCGTAACCGGGATGTGTCTTCGAGATAAAATGTACGTTGCTTATACGAGAATCAGAATTAAAGAAGGCTAGTTGGTCAACCATAACGACATTTCCTTGGTGTGGAAATCACAACACATGGAAAAGAATAGACACAACTGCATGCATGGAATCAATCCAGCCACGACCAAGTAAAAGGTTATATAATCAAGGGGTGCATCAAAGACCTCAACCTCGACATTGATCGATTTACCTTCCAACGTAATAGACAACGAGGGAAGAACAACGTAAGGCTTAAAACCTGTACCATTGAAGGCCTTACGTGTATTGTGTGATTCCATGAGGGAAGGAGAGCCAATATCTTTCCAACAAGTAACAGACATAACGCAAGTCGAGGCTCCTTCATCAATAACAGTTCTACATATATTCTTGTTTTCAACAACAACTTGGATCTGAAATACTAACTGAGGAGGAAGCCTTGGAATGTGATCTTCCAAGTCAAAGATTATTAAATTAGTATTTGTGGGATCGTGTCTTTAATAGTGTCTTTCGTTGAGCAGGACAACTTTGAAGGACTTCGAGAGATGACATCGTAGAGGGTGCTTGCACAAGGTCTTCCACAATACTGTAATTTTGGGCAGCACGTACGCGAGGGTTGAACGCAGACTTTCGAACAACGCCTTTGGGAGGACAACGAAGAACTGTATCAAGACACAGTCTTTCGAGATGAAGAGGACCGTTTGGAGGTGAAGTTGGAGGAGAAGGTTGAACCAATGAAGGTGGTATATCAACAACTTTCTCTTTTGACAGAGAATAATCTTTGGCTCGAGTTGCGACTGCAAATTCATTCTTTTTAGAGTCACCAGTACACATAAGGACATAAGATTATGTGGAAGGAGAAGATTGGTCATGAATGACCAGTTGAGCCTGTTGTTGAGAAGGGAAAGGTTATGACAAGTGTAGAAGGCTTCCCGGTCCCTTGGAGGAACTTAGTAACCTCAGTGTGTCTCAAACAATCTTTCGTGTAATGATCATCACCACAAATGAGACAAGGGTAATGAGGTTTACGTTTATCTTTGTCATGAATGGTTTGCATTTTGGCTTTATCAGATTGTGGATTATTATTCTTGTCTTCCTTATTCTTACCCTTCCCTTTCTTCTTATTTTGATTTTTTTCGGTAGGTGTGGATTGAACAAAATTAACCTCAACAGTCTTACCGGCCATGGCGGCATCATGAGAAATAGGTCCAATGAGTGATTTGGTAAACCACTTAGCCAATAGTTGATCAGAAAGAGGAACTTTGATCAAACGTCTTCTCCTCCTCCACTCATGTATGTGATCAGAAATATGAGTGGATAAGAATTGTTTAAAATAACTCAAAATTTTGGTACCTGTCTCGTATCGAATTGGCAACTCGTAATGTGTCAAAAAGGCCATGGCTAGAGTGTTAAATACATTAAAGAAACTTCACGGTAACTCAATGTACCATTTTGTTGCTGAACCCATGAGAGTTCGTTGGAAAAGTTGTAATCTGATGGAGTCATCCATCAAGGACTTGGATGAACACCATAGATGAAAAGTCATAACATGATTATTCAGATCTTCTCCTGCTCAACCGTCAAATTTAGGAATGTCAGATGGTAATTTGTCTGGTATGACAGGCCAATAAGGAAAATGTAGAATAGGATCATTCAAAATCCTAGACAAATTAGGTAAATCCAAAGTGGCTAGAAAAGGAAATTGTCGGTTCACTTGTGGAAACTAGTAGTTTTGAGGGGGGAACTCCGTAGGTATACCAGTAGGACCATAAGCAGTCTGCAAATAATTAGACAGTCCTGACATATTCGGTTGTGGAGGATTTGGAGGCATAAAGCCCACAAGATTGGGTTGATTAGGGATGTTCCCTTGGAAATGAACATTACATTGAAAGTTTTGACCCCAAGTGGGACTCAAAGAACCTGGATACGGTTGATCGAGGTTAGGGGGCACAAAAGAATTGACTTGAGGATGTTGCCCCCCAGATGGTTGCGGATTTCCTTGGAAAGGAAGATTTCAAGGCTGAGTTTGTAACACAAGTACGTTTTGTCCATAAACTGGGTTATGGACTCCAACCTGAGGTTTCCCCCCAAGTTGAGGTTGTCCTCCAGTCTGAGGTTGTCCCCCAAATTGAGGTTGCCCCTAAATTGAAGTTGACCTCCAACAAGAATCTGGAAACCATAAGTGATAGAATGACTAGTGCCTCCAACTAGATTGGAGCCACTAGGACCATAATGGTGAGATCCTCCTAACAAAGGTGGAGGAGGAACATAAGGCCCTCCAGAGAGAATCTGGGCAGGTGTAGGAACAAACTGACTCGCAACGTTATACCCACAAGGAACAAAAAGTCCAGAACCTCCGGATGGAACTTGGGTATGGATAACAATGGAAGTGTTCAGAGCTTTATACGGAAGTGGTGTCCCAATAGGAGCTTGGGTGACCACCACATTCCCGGTAAAAACCATGGTAGCTTGTGGGACCACAATAGAATGGGCCATCTCGAGAGGAAGAATTGAGTGAGAACCAACCAATAATTGGTCTGAAACGACGGTGACACTACTGGTAGTACCAGTGAAATGGTCTAAAGGTACTGTATAGGTAACTAATGTCTCAGGCATTTGCAATGCCATAGGTTGATCAGGACTCGCTCCTAGGTTGTCGTAAATATCACGTATTGTCAAAGGGACAGAACTAGGATTAGAAGTTTCGACAGTGTGAGTCGGTGTCCTAAATGATTCACTGTGAAAAAGTGGATCCTCTACTCTAGATACTACGTTAGGTCAAGTAGGTACTTCAATATTATATAAAACAACATTTTCTCTGAACGAGTTCATCTGAAGCATACGTGGATTTCGTAGAACACTCAAAGCCATGTTCGGGGGAAGTCGAAATGCTTCTAAGAAATATGAAACAATTCAGAATCCTTTCAAAGAGTGTGTGCTTCCAACTTTAGAATCTACTTCGTTGTTGACTACTCCCTCGAGAGAGCCTTCTGATGAATTAGGAAGCAAAGGTAGGTAACCTTCCGGATCTTTCGGGGGTAGCCCTTGCATCCTACATGAACGGCGAAGGCCGATGCTGGCTGAACCAAATAAAGAACGAAAAAAAATATATGGCCAACTAAAGAAAACAAACAACACTCACTAATAAAATCTAGGAATCAAACCAAGCAAACAAACCATCTTGTTTCGAATTCACTAGTTGGTGATGAAATCCAACGTCGCGAAATCAAGACAAGAAGGGGTTGGTATAAGCGGGTGGAAAAGTTACGTTGATGACCTTCTTAACGAACTTACACCTTGGTGCAAGCTCCCACACATAATCGTGGGTATACCCTCCAAGGAGCCCGAGTGATTTTGGCCAACATCGATTCCAAGTACCGTGAAGACTTTCCCCTCCACAGTCACCTTGTGTAAAGACCCTAGAGAGATAGGCTACTAAGGTTACCAATTACAACAATGATGCATGGGGAAATAGTCGACAGTCTAATCCACGCGTAAAGGCAGGTTATCTAGAAAAAAATCAACTCAAGAGGATCCGACACATAATCGTGGGTATATGATCCAAGTGGATATCGGTGGCCACCCACCTTTTCTTACTGGCTCAAAACAGTTTTCTGGCAAATTTGGCAATTTACTATTTTTAGTTTTTAACTTTCAGGGCCATTTTGAGGGCCCAAATGAAGGTTTTTCGAGATCAAGGTTCTCAATGATAGTCAAAAGCATTATCGATCTCCCTAAATTAATCTCCTTGACGATACCTTTCCAACGAGCTATCATACGCCTAAAACAGATATCGTATCCGAAAGTTACGACCCCAGGAAATTGATGTACTAACTTACCCAAACAGGGCCCACATGACTTTTGGCGCTTCATCTCCTAGGATTAGGTTTTTTGATGTCTAGAATTTTTGGCATTCCTGTTTATTATAAAAAATGCCTTCAAAGCCTCAATGTAATCATCTTCTGGCAAATGCGATTAGTCGTCATATCTCTTCTCAAAGATAAGCTGTCACCATTCTAGCGAGTCTTTCACTCTGTATTTTTAAAGTCTCTGTACATTTCTTTCATTAATAGAAATCGTGTATTACTGTATCTCTGTGTTTATGGATGCATCTCTGATATATTTATGTTATATTATTAGATATACGCGATATCTTTGTGCATTCCTTTATTATATCCCCGCTCTCATTTCATGCCGAAAATAATTCGGATCAGTATACCTTCAAATGACCCCCAATAATATGTGCAATCTCTACACCAAGACCAACAAAGCAGGGTGAGTAACTCTGCTAGTCTTAATGCGACCTTAGGTTTGACCCTTGTGTGAGAAGGGCTTCACAGGACAAAATGTAGCAATTGGATTTGAACTCTCCCTATCACAAGATACTATTGTGTGTTTTGATGCTTTGGAGAGTGTGCCTTACAACTTATTCCAAAGCGCTATCCTAGCTAATGTTGGTGAAAAAAATCCCTAGAAAATAAAAGTTATTGTTAGCGACATTATTTGTCTTAGGGTTCAAATACACCCAGGTCTGCAGGTTACGTGGGAAGCGCCCCAGCGCAAAGCGGGAGAGTCACTTTTCCGATCACAAGTCAAGCGAGTGCGCGAATTGTTGGTTGTCAGCCGCCGAGATTCAATTGCAAAGCGAATCGATGGTCATCGGAATTTCGGGGCTGCTGAGTTTTTTGGGATTTAACAAAGCGTAGCGCCAATAGTTCAAGGCAAATCTGGGTTGTCCGATCTAGTTTTGACAGGTGGCAGCCAGTCGGCATTTCGGGGATCGACGTTTCGGGAGACAAGGAGCCTCCCATTCTTTACAGTTGAAATTGTCGATCAACGAAACACCGAAAGCACCTTTGGAGCCAAGCCCACGGTCCTAGCACCAGGTCACATCAAGCGAGACTGTGAATGGGGATAGCCCCCGTTATAAGAACGAATGTTATCTGGGTCGTTCAACTGAAGGACGCACGACGCACATCTGTGTCACGTCGGCATTCAGGAGTTCGAGGGGTAAGCGCTTTTTGTCATTTCACCTCTTGAAACCTTGAATCCCGAAACGCCGAAAGTGCCCAGAAATAGGCTCATGGTTTTGCGCCTGGTCACAAAGGAGAAGACCTAAAGAAGGGGCGCTAATGTTTATCATTCGACGAGACGGGCCCCCGAAGTGCCGAGAGTGATCTCAGTTGTTCATCCTGGGTGAACACGTGGTGCGCGATTGGGTCTTCCCGGCCTTTCGCTCATCGTGATTTCGAAGCGCAAGAAGTAGCTCCCTCATATCCACGATGCGCGAAGTGATGAGAGCGTCCATGACCTGGGGCCCGCAGCAACGTCGGGTGAATGTAGGGCCGTCAGATTTGAAGGACGTGTGGCACCAGATTAAGCCGTCTCGACGTTTCTCTCATCGCGATTTCAAGGGACAGGGATCAGCCTCTTCCTATTCACGAACGCCAAAAGCTCCTTTGAGAGTAAACACAGGGTCACAGCCCGTGGTCAACTGGGAAATAAAAGAGCTGCGCAAAGGGGGCCAAAGGCGTCGGATCCAGTCGCCGATAAGGTTCATCGCGTTCTCCGGGTGTCATTTGATCTGACCTCGAGCCTGTTTTCACTTGAAGTAAATGAAGGTAAGAAAGAGTGTCTGAAACCTCTCTTCATGCATTAAGTGCAAGATATGGAGAGCCTGGCCAATGGTCTGCTCGAGAGGGTCCTGTGTACCATTTTCTCCAAAGAGGCCATGCTTAGTCTTCAATTAGCCAGAGGAGGTCTGCACACGCTAATTTGGCACTTAATGGCTCAGCTACTCCCCTTGCAGGAGCCATGCGCAGTTAAGGTGGTGTCTGATAGGGATTATCCGTCTGAATTCGGCTGAAGGGACACCAAGCCTTGGGTGACTGGGCACACCTCTATGAGGTGAATTTTGTTGAGTATATAGACTCAGTCTTTGTATTTTGTAATCTATCGATGGTTGAACAAGGATCCCGGTGGTAAACTTTAATGAAGCACTGTTTTCCTGGTTATGTCTGGACTCTTGAGACTTCTTGTCTGATGAATGTTAGTTTTTCTTTCACGTCTTTGTCTACACTGTATTAGAACGGCTCGGAATTGAAGAATCCAGTCGAGCGGTGACTGTTATAGGATGATGTAGAGTTTGATCACTGTAACAGTTGCACTGTTTCTAATCGGTCTCTGTGATTTTCTTAGCGTTGAATGACTTGGAATTGGAGAATCCAGTCAAGTCCCCCCTCTCAGTTTCTTCAAGCTCTGAACCAGAGGATCTCGCATTCAGAGTTTTTCTTCTACAAATTACTGAAAGGCCTGTTGCCTAAGGTAGTTTGTCCACTCCCCTCACCAAGTCTTCAACCTGCTTATTTTCAAATCAACCCACTGACTGAAGTTAGATCAAGACCTCCTTTGTTCCTCGCATGCCGGACCCAGTCCCTGAGTTTGAGTGATATCTTCTCGAGTCTCTACCCATTTGATCACCCCATTAAACAAATCGTGACATAAAAAAATGATGGGCGTCGGGCTCTGCTCCTGCTGCAATCCAGGAGTGACTTCTGTCGCCAACATTTCTGGCACCGTTGTCGGGGACGAAGTTGAGAATTTTCCCCGAGATTGAATGACATTGAACCTCTGATTCCGAAGGTGCATAGGGTATCAGAGCATTTGAAGATTGCTATTGTGCACCTGACGACTCCATTGGGGACGACTCCGCTGTGACGAACTTGTCGTGGTAATTGTGGCTTTCAGAGGCAGACACACGCGGTCCCATCCACAACTGCCTCTAGCTACACCAGAAAATGATCCGGAGGTGGTTCTAAGGAAAGGAAAGGCCTATGAATGAGAAGCTTCTGCCACTGAACCAGGTAATCCGCCATCTCCTTCTATAAGAACTCCATTTTCTCTTCCTCAGTTTCCTAGCAGACCGCTTTCTGAAGTTTCCCGTTTCCTGAATTTCGGGAGTGTTCCTGTTGAGGTTTTCCCCCCTGGTCTGGGATTAGAGGGAGAAATCCTTGTCACTCCCATTTCCCCTGAAGCTGCCCCTTGGCGTAGACCCAGGACCACAGAAGATTTTCCCACTCCTGGCCTTACCGCTCCGCCTCTTGTTAGTATTGATGCTTCTGCGAGAAGAGAAACATGCGCCGATTTAAGCTCACTAGCCTTCTCCTTGAATCCCCTCTTGTTTCCCACTCCACTTCGGGACTCATTCCCAGTAGCCCCTTCGCGAACTCCTTCTCCTCCGAGTTCTCCTCCACCTAATATCCCTATGGCAGGAGCAAATCCCCCTATGACCAGAATGGAGGCCATTATAGCCATTAGGTATGCTCCCCTCATGCTACCACAACCTCTCAACGCCCTCCCAGCGGATGGTTACCTCAAACAACTGCCCAAGTTTACAGGTGAGGGGGACATAACTGCAGAAGAACACTTAGAAGCCTTTTACAGTTTCACAGATGATAATAACATCATGCATGCAGACGTATGGATGAGGATTTTTGTCCATAGTCTCCAAGGCGAGGCTAGAAAATGGTTTAAGGCCCTGCCTCCTGGATCTATTGATGGGATCGAAGCTTTAGATAATGTCTTTTTAAGACAGTGGGGAGATAAGAAAGACTTCATGTATTACATGACAGAGTTTGGGTCTTTGAAGAGAAAAGAAGGAGAGTCTGTCTCTGACTTCTCCAAGAGATTTAACAAAATGTACAACAAAATCCCTGCTGAGATAAAACCCTCTGAAGCCTCTGCAAAGATCACTTATGCTAGTGCCTTTGATCCCGATTTATGCCTCTTGTTGAGGGAAAGAAGAGCCACAACTCTAGCCCATATGCAGGATGTAGTAGTGGAGGTAGAATCTAATATATTGGTTTTTGACCGACTTAGGAACACTGCTGGTAGAAACATATCCAGGCAGAGGCCTGAAGCTTCCTCATCCAGTCCCTCTCCTCTGCCCCTTTAGGCAGATGAGACAGCTAGGGTACTAAAGTCACTTTCTGCTAGAATGGAAAGGTGAGAGTTAGAAGGGAAGCCCATGTACATAAATCCCCAGAATGCTGATGGTAGAGGTTTCTGGAGACCTATTAACAATGGACCGTAGGCCTTCCCAAGGGAGAAAAGGGAAAAATACAGAGAATATCAAAGGATTCGAACCCCTCTCCAAAATAACCTGGTTACTAATGAGGCAGGGGAGGAGATAGACGAGTTCGACCCCGAAATTCATTGTGTTGAAGAAGCTCCTCCTTTTCCCCATCTAACTCAGTCTGCATATGAAAAATCCCTGATGAACATCCAAATCCATGAGTTGGGTAAGGGAGAAAAGGCCGGTCACACCTCTAGTAGATACAACCTCAGGTCAAGAAAGAAAGAAAGAGACTTTGACAACCAAGACCAACCCCTCATAGCAGATAGGCCTACTAAACCTGCAGCAGTCACTACTAAAGAAAAGAAAACTCAGAGTGCTTCTCCAGCAGCTATAGAGCCTGTCACTGAGGTAAGGGAAGCTCCTAAGCCTATCCCATCCTTCAATTTTGAGCATGAGATTCAGAAGATTAGAATTCCTGTACCCCTATCCGAACTCATTAAAAATGAAGATTTCAAAAGGTCCCTCTCCAAGTTGCTACAATTTGAGTCCCCCCAGCCTCCCTTTGACTCAATAAACCTTCAAGATGAAAAGCCAGCAGTCGTCCTAGGGCCCATGGTAGAAGATAGATATAATTCATCCCCTCCCTTCTACACATCCATGAACATACATGATAAAGTGCTACATAATTGCCTCATGGATTCAGGGGCTTCCCATAACCTTATGCCCAAAGTAGTAATGGAAGAGTTGGGGCTAGAGGTGACAAAAGCTTATCATGATTTGTATTCTTTCAACTCAAGGAGAGTGCAGTGTCTAGGAGTCATCAAAGACATGGTGGTTTCTTTGTTTCAGCTTCCCATGAAAAGCGTGGTCATGGATATTGTGGTAGCAGACGTTCCCCCCAAGTTTGACATGTTGTTGTCAAGGTCTTGGATTAAAAGACTTGGAGGGACGTTACAGATGGATTTCACATATGCCACCATTATGATCTTCGGAGGGGAACACATGAGGTTGTACAGAGAAGCCCAGCTAGCCTATATTGTCAGTGATGAAGCAAACCCCACTAATCATCCCATCTTTGCGCTTGACACTAATCTAGGGTCTAGTTTGTTATAGATCGCTGGAGTTCCCGAGGCCCCTTTACAGATCATAACGTAGCCCATTCTTAATTAGCAAATACCTCCTCCAACCACCTATGTTTGGAAGATGTTCTTTGACGGAGATTCCTCCAGTATAGGCGCAGGCGCTGGGGTGATTTTTATATCGCCCTGCCAAGAGACTATATCCCTGTCATACAAGTTGGAATTTGAAACTACCAACAACGTGGCGGAATATGAAGCTCTTGTTCTGGGTATTAGGGCTACAAAAGAAATGGGAATCAAAGAGGTGTCAGTGTTCAGAGATGCAGAATTGATAATTCAACAGGTCAGGGATATTTATCCGGCCAAGCATCCTCGTCTCAGGAGTTACAGAAATGAGGTATGGGACCTGATTGATAATTTCTTCTCATCTTTCAACATCACCTTTATCCCAAGGGAAGAAAATACCTCGACCATCTCCTTAGCAGTCTCGGCTAGTCTGTTCAGGATTCCTCTGCCACCGAAGATCCATGGTGAGGTCGAAATAAGATACAAGCCATCCATCCCAGACAATGTAAAGCATTGGGAGGTATTCAAGGACGATCCTGAAATCAAAAATTTTCTTAAGGCCGTCGATGAGTTTTCGGCATTGCACATTGATCAGGATCTTGATCCCGAAGGTGACCCCCCCTCTGAGATATTCTTAAATAAAATCGTTAATCACCGGATTATTCAGCTGCCTAGTAATCACATTCCAAGGGGACTAGTCCCTTTAGAAAGGTTGTTCGATAAGAATGATGTGGCAGTTAATGGTGGTGTTTCAAATAAAGATGTTGATACAGCTGAATGCAACATTGGCACGCAGGAGAAGCCTAGGTTTATCAAATTATTGAGCAACTTGACCAGTGAACAGAGGACAGAATATACTGAGTTACTAAAAGAGTTTGTTGATGTGTTTGCATGGACGTATGAAGACCTCAAGACTTATGACACATCTGTCATCGAGCATAAGATCCCACTGAAAGAATATGCTAAACCATTCAGACAGAAGCTGAGGTAGATAAATCCCATGTTGCTACTTGTCATGGAGAAAGAAGTGAAGAAATTTTTAGATGCCCAAATCATTGTCCCCTTGAGATATTCCGAATGGGTGGCCAATTTGGTCCCATTAAGGAAGAAAAGTGGAGAAATCAGACTCTGTGTTGATTTCAGGAACCTGAACAGGAGCTCAAGGAAAGATAATTATCCCCTGCCCAACATGGAACACATATTGCAAAGGGTAACGGGTGCCTCTAGGATATCCATGATTGACGGTTTTTCTGGGTATAATCAGATATCAGTCATGCCCGAGGACAAAGAAAAAACAACCTTCACCACTCCTTGGGATACATTCATGTATGCCAAAATGCCTTTTGGATTGATGAATGCGGGAGCAACATTTCAGCGAGCTATGGACATAGCCTTCATCGGGGAGAAGGACCAGTTTGTGGTAATATACCTAGATGACATCACGATCTTCTCCAGGTTAGACAAGGAGCACCGCTGCCACTTGAGGAAAGTTTTCCTGAAGTGCCGAAGGTTTGGCCTATCCCTAAACCCCAAGAAATCTTTGTTTGTTATGAAGGAGGGGAAGTTATTAGGCCACATAGTATCAATAGAGGGAGTGAGAATTGATCCTAGTAGGGTAGAGGCAATTCAAACCCTGTCTCTTCCTAGATCCAAGAAGGAAGTTCAGGCCTTTTTGGGAAAGATCAATTTCTTGAAGAGATTCGTCTCAAATTTTGTTGAGTTGGTGAAACATATTACAACCATGCTCATGAAAGGAAAGGAAGTGAAATGGACCGCTGAACCCAGGGAATATTTTATCCAAATAAAAAGGGCATTGATTGAGGCACCTGTGCTGATCAGTCCTGACTATTCCAAAGAGTTCCTAATTTTCTCTTTTGCTTCTTTTTATACAGAAGCAACGGTCTTGTTGCAGAAAAATAAGGAAGGGCTAGAGAAACCCATTACCTTCTTCAACAGGGCATTAAGAGATGCAAATATTAGGTATGAAATCATGGAGAAACAGGCCTATGCCTTAGTGAAAGCTCTCAAGGCTTTCAGAGTCTATGTCCTGCACTCAAAGGTAACCGCATATGTTCCTTCGTCTTCTGTTAAGGATATCCTTATACAACCCGATATAGATGGGAGAAGAGGCAAATGGATCACTAGGATCCTGGAATTCGACCTGGAGATAAAGCCCACCAAGTTGGTTAAGGGGCAAGGTTTAGCCAAGCTACTGGTTGAATCCAATTACGAAGCCTTGGGCATTAGTTTCATCAATACCTGCTCAGGAATTCAGCAAGTTGAGTTGCCCGGTCAACGCTCTCAGGAAGGCGTATTGCTGGCAGAGTGTGCCTGGTATCATGACATTTTGTACTTCCTGCGGGAGTTGAAGCCCCTGGATGGAATGTGTAAAAGTAAGGCAAGAGATTTGAAGCTCAAGGCAGTCAGATATTGCCTCATTGGGCAAGTTTTATACTGGAGAGACCCTCTAGGAGTGCTGCTGAAATGTCTGAACCCGCCAGAAGCCCAGAAAATTATGTTTGATTTCCACAGAGGACTTTGTGGGGGGCATCATTTTTGGAAGACCACATCTGACAAAATCCTCAAGGCCGAGTATTACTGGCCCACTTTATTCGTTGATGTCAGCAGAGAAATCAGGGTCTGCATCAAATGCCAAAAGTTCTCAGGGAAACAACAGCTTGGGCCACTACCATTGAAGCCTGTGATAGCTTCAACACCTTTTCAATAGTGGGGGCTAGAATTTATCGGGGAAATTCATCCTCCCTCAAGTGGCCAGCACAGATGGATCCTGACTGCAACAGATTATTTCACCAAGTGGATAGAAGTTGTCCCTACCAGAAGTACATCCCACCAAGTAATTATCGGCTTCCTGGAGGATATCATAGCCAGATTTGGCTGTCCCAGTAGGATCGTAACTGATAATGATGCTTCTTTCAAATCTGAGCCTCTCGTTAAGTTCTGTGAGCAGTTCCAAATCTCGCTAATTCACTCCACCCCCTACTATCCCCAGGGTAACGGTTTAGCAGAATCCTCCAACAAGGGCATGATAAGGATCATCAAAAGACTATTGGAGGACAACAAAAGGGCCTGAGAGTCGAATTTGAAATTTGCTTTATGGGTTGATCGAGTGACAATGAAGAAATCCCTGGGCACCTCGCCTTTTCAGCTGGTTTACGGAGCAGAGGCGATTTTTCCCACTCAACTCGCCTTACCTGTGGCAAAGTTCTTTCAAGATTATGAAGGAGAGCTGGATCATATGATCAGAAGGATTCATCAGATAATAGAAGTACAACAGATCAGGGAACAGGTAAGGGACACAACTCTTAGTCATCAACAAAGGGTCAAACAGGCTTTTGACAGGAAGGTCAGGAAGAAGGAGTTCGAGATCGGGGATTTGGTACTTAAGTGGGACGCACCCAGACAGGATAAGGGAAAACATAGCAAGTTTGATGCCCTCTGGATTGACCCCTTCAGAATCTCTAAGGTCTTCTCAAACAACACGTACCAGTTTCAAGATCTGGAGGGCGAAGAGGTTTTCAACAACCCAGTAAATGGGCATTTTCTAAAGAAATGTTTTGTTTGAGCCTTAGACGGCTCCTTTGTTTGTAAATATTGTCCTTTAGTTCTTTGTTCTCTTTCTGTTTGTATATTTTTGGCTTAGTAAATGAATCCAGAGCCCAATAGCAAGGCACTGAAGCTGCAGAATGAGTTCTTAGAGCATCACATGGACGACTCTATCCCCCGTGGAGCCTAATGTTAACGACATTATTTGTCTTAGGGTTCAAATACACCCAAGTCTGCAGGTTATGCGGGAAGCGCCCCAGCGCAAAGTGGGAGAGTCACTTTTCCGATCACAAGTCAAGCGAGCCCACGAATTACTGGTTGTCAGCCGCCGAGATTCAATTGCAAAGCGAATTGACGGTCATCGGAATTTAGGGGTTGTCGAGTTGTCCAGGATTTAGCGAACCGTAGTGCAAATAGTTCAAGGCAAATCTGGGTCGTCTGATCTAGTTTTGACAGGTGGCAGCTAGTCAACATTTCGGGGATTGGCGTTTCGGGAGACAAGGAGCCTCCCATTCTTTACAGCTTAAATTGTCGATCAACGAAACGCCGAAAGCACCTTTGGAGCCAAGCTCACAGTCCTAGCACCAGGTCACATCAAGCGAGCCTCTGAATGGGGGTAACCCCCTTTATAAGAACGAATGTTATCTGGGTTGTTCATCTGAAGGACGTGCGACGCACATCCGTGTCACGTCGGCATTTGGGAGTTCGAGGGGTAAGCGCTTTTTGTCATTTCACCTCTCGAAACCTCGAATCCCGAAACGTCGAAAGTGCTCAGAAATAGGCTCATGGTTTTCGCGCCTGGTCACAAAGGAGCAGACCTAAAGAAGGGGCGCTAATGTTTATCATTCGACGAGATGGGCCCCCGAAGTGTCGAGAGTGATCTCAGTCGTTCATCCTGGGTGAACACGTGGTGCGCGATTGGGTCTTCCCGGCCTTTCGCTCATCGCGATTACGAAGCGCAAGAAGTAGCTCCCTCATATCCCCAATGCGCGAAGTGACGACAACGTCCAGGACCTGGGGCCCGCAGCAACATCGGGTGAATGTAGGACCGTCAGATTTGAAGGACGTGTGGCACCAGATTAAACTGTCTCGGCGTTTTTCTCATTGCGATTTCAAGGGACGGGGATCAGCCCCTTCCTATTCACGAACGTTGAAAGCTCCTTTGAGAGTGAACACAGGGTCACAGCCCATGGTCACTTGGGAAATAAAAGAGCTGCGCAAAGGGGGCCAAAGGCGTCGTGTCCAGTCGCCGATAAGGTTCATCGTGTTCTTCGGGTGTCATTTGATCTGACCTCAAGCCTGTTTTCACTTGAAGTAAATGAAGGTAAGAAAGAGTGGTTGAAACCTCTCTTCATGCATTAAGTGCAAGATATGGAGAGCCTGGCCAGTGGTCTGCTCGAGAGGGTCCTGTGTGCCATTTTCTCCAAAGAGGCCATGCTTAGTCTTCAATTAGCCAGAGGAGGTCTACACACGCTAATTTGGCACTTAATGGCTCAGGTACTCCCCTTGCAGGAGCCATGCGCAGTTAAGGTGGCGTCTGACAGGGATTATTCGTCCGAATTCGGCTAAAGGGACACCAAGCCTTGGGTGACTGGGCACACCTCTGTGAGGTGAATTTTGTTGAGTATATAGACTCATTCTTTGTATTTTGTAATCTATCGATGGTTGAGCAAGGCTCCCGGTGGTAAACTTTAATGAAGCACTCTTTTCTTGGTTATTTCTGGACTCTTGAGACTTCTTGTCTGATGAATGTTAGTTTTTCTTTCGCGTATTTGTCTACACTGTATTAGAACGGCTTGGAATTGGAGAATCCAGTCGAGTCGTGACTGTTATAGGATGATGTAGAGTTTGATCACTGTAATAGTTGCACTGTTTCTAATCGGTCTCTGTGATTTTCTTAGCGCTGAACGACTTGGAATTGGAGAATCTAGTCAAGTCCCCCCTCTTAGTTTCTTGAAGCTCTGAACCAGAGGATCTCACATTCATAGTTTTTCTTCTACAAATTACTGAAAGGCCTGTTTCCTGAGGTAGTTTTTCCACTCCCCTCACCAAGTCTTCAACCTGCTTATTTTCAAATCAACCCACTGACTGAAGTTAGATCAAGACCTCCTTTGTTCCTCGCATGCCGGACCCAGTCCCTGAGTTTGAGTGATATCTTCTCGAGTCTCTACCCATTTGATCACCCCATTAAACAAATCGTGACATAAAAAACTGATGGGAGTCGAGCTCTGCTCCTGCTGCAATCCAGGAGTGACTTTCGTCACCAACAATTACCAATAAATTTTAAATTTACGCTGCGTTTTAGAGGCTGTTGTTTACTCAAAAGGGAGATGGAAATGAAACTGATGAAGTTTTGACCTTGACCCAATAAAATACAAAAAGAGATGAATGTGCAATTTTTCAATTCAATGAACTCTAATTACAGTAGGGAGAAGGTATTTTTTTGAAGTACAAAAAGCTACAAATTGCAATTTCTTAATTTCGAATGAATACAATTCCAAATAATAATTAACTACAAAAATTTTCAATTCTCTTCTTTAACCAATGTTTCGAATGTAAAAATTTTATTATGAAAGATTACTAAAAAGAATAAACAAACTCAGTTCTTCCTTTTCAAAACAAAATCAGAAATGTGATGATGAAAGGAAAATGTAATCCAAGAAAATCAAGACATTCTCAACACAATTCCCAAATCAAATTTGTAACATAAACAAAAATGAAAAAGATAAGAAAACGTTTTGTCATATGCAAGCAAAAAGTGTTTCTTAGTCGACAAACAATCTGAAAAACAAAATCAATCCAAAACTTGAAGCAAACCAAAGACCCATTGTCAAACAGGCACCCAGATCAAGATATGAGATTATATCCTTGTGACAATGATCAAAAGCAAAAAAACTTGCAAAATGCAAAGAAAGACTTTCAATCACTGAAAACCAATCACAAGCAAGCTTTAAACTCATGAATCAATCAAATACTGGCATAAGAAGTTCACCCCAGGCAACTAAGGCAAATCTGGGTGATAAAAGACAAATTGACTCACTCCAACAAATTTTACAGGAATCGTTGCAGGTTGGGTATGGGACACAGTGTGACGAGCTGAGGTCGTCATGGGCTACTGGCAGAGCACAGTGCGACATGGTCACACTAGATTGGGCAAGCAGGATGCGACGTCTGAGGGTCGTCGCAGGCTGTCAATAGGGTACAGTGCGATGATCTATGTAAATGAAGGAAAAATGGGAGAAAGACAAAAAATATAAATGAACTTCCAAACCCAGGGAGTCCATATGAATCACCCACAGACTTAGAGAGTGAATTTAATCAGAACAAGGCAGGCTAAAAGCAAATGGGAAGCAAAAAATAAAAAGGAAGTCGTATCCCTAGTGGAGTCGCCAATTTTGTTATGGGATTTATCGGTAAATGTGGACATGAACAAATCTCCCTAGATCCACCTAGATCTAGAACAAAACATAACATAATATGACGCTTTCCCTAAGCTCTAACCATTGAGTTTAATAGCTAACAAGAGATATGCAACATATCGTTTAAATGTTGCTTCCTCTTGCCATTTTCATTCTAGCTCCACCCCGGTGCTCCTGTGATATTGAATCTGCAAGGGAACACAAGCCAACCAAAGTGAAAGCAATCCAATATACTCAACAAGAACTTATGCATGTGATCAAGGAATCATACAATAAAACAAGACAAGTTTTATGGGAAGGAAACATATCATTGTATTGTATTAAAGTGAAAGTGGAGATTACAACCAAAGCCTTGATGTCGCAAGGTCCCCTCTCGATGACCCTTTGCTCCAACACACACACTTGCTCGGACCTTGAATGAAGACGATCCACAATGACTTGATAAACTGAAATGAAGCTCTCAAGTACGAGCTGAAGTAGAATTCCTCATCCAATTCTTAACCTATTCAACGTTAATCTTGCCTGAATCAACCTTAGCCTTTTCCATGAGAAATCGCTCTCTATATAAGGGAAAGAGAGATGGGAGTAAGATCCCAACCATACGGATGCCACCTCATCTTCTAGAAGATCCCCTTCTAAAACTTTCGTGAAACTCAACCTTTTCTTAGTCTTTTGACATCATCGCACTGTAGTTGTAGAGAAGCCTGCGGAGACATCACAGCCCAGCTTTAGAGCAGAGAGTGATGATTAGGCATCGTCCCACCGTGTGTATGGTGCAGCCTATGATGACCTTCCTTAATAGGATTTTTGAGAAGAGAAAGTCAGGCACTTTCCTCATGAAGAAATACTCTTTTTGGGAACATGAACACATGTTGTCAATGGATCACTGGGGTGACCAAAATAATGTGTAACGTGTGTCATTAGTCTAACACTTTTCGCATAATGTGGATTGAAAATGAAACACCTTGAGAGAAGTTGACACCTATCCACATGCATACAAATTCAATCTTTTGTATATAAATACTATCATGAAACATTTTGCAAGGTTCCTTAAATTCTCCATATTTTTCCATGGTTTTTTCTCCACACCCTTGCTACATGGTCGTGTTGCAAAACCACTACATACTGGTATTTTGACATATGAAACTTCCTCAATTTAGCACTTATATGTCAACCCTTATTGACTATTGTATATTGTCCAATACACTTTTGTTTGTGTGAGTTCTCTAACAATGTCAAGGAGGGTCAAATTTCTTGTTGTTGGTTGTTATCTATGAGTATTAGAGAATGAGTGAGTAGAGAATGGAAGGGAGTGAATGTGAGCGAACCCCCAATTAAGTTTGTATAATTATAAAGTTGGCTTAGGATAGGCCAAGACCATTTTTTATATTAAGTTATGTTTCATGCATCCATGGAGGGATGATAGAGAAGGATATAATCAAAGTTAGTTGTTTGAAATTTTGAGGCATTCTAACCCATCAC
Organism: Picea engelmannii; assembly: GCA_009831015.1. NCBI lineage: Eukaryota > Viridiplantae > Streptophyta > Pinopsida > Pinales > Pinaceae > Picea > Picea engelmannii. Next base: position 111,148 of record ML810231.1, read on the forward strand.
AGAGGGAATAATAGAGACTCTTACTCAACAAGCACTACAAAAGAACATGCAATTAGCGCCTAAAATAGTGCTAGAATTTAATGTATTTTAGTTCACGAATTGAACACCTTTTTCGGTGCAAAACTGGGCGCAATCTAGACTGTTTATAATTGTTCTAGATTTAGCACTAGAAAAATAGCACCATAAATAGCGCCAGGAATAGCACCAGGTTTAGCGTCAAGAATAGCGCCAGAAATGACACCAGGAGTAGCGCAAGGTGTTGCTTCCAGTTTTTCTTATGATATGCCTTACAATTTTGCTTCCAGCTTGGCTTCCATTTTTACGTCTAGTTTTGCTTCTGATATGGCTTCCAATTTTCCTTTCATTTTGGCTTTTGGTTTGGCTTCCAGTTTTGCTTCCTGTTTTTCTTCTGGTTTGGCTTCCAATTTTGCTTCTGGTGTGGCTTCCAATTTTGCTTTCATTGTTGCTTCCTTTTTTGCTTCAAAAAATGCTTCTTGTTTTGCTTACAATTATTAATTTAATATGTTCTATTTCAATTTAATTAGTTAAAAATGTCATTCTCTTAAATAACTTATATGATTATACAGTAAGTCATATAAATGCATTTGAAATATTTTGTAGGATAACATTTATAAATATCTTTTAGAGAAACAGACATCCATACTGTTAGCGCTGGAAGTCACTCCTAGATTGCTTGCAGGAGCAGAGCCCAACGCCCATCAGTTTAATGTCACGATTTGATAAATGGACGATCAAATGGGTAGAGACTCGAGGAGATATCACTCTAACTCGGGGACTGGATCTGGTACGTAAAGAACAAAGGAGGTTTGGAATCCTAACTTCGGCCAGTGGGTTGATTAAAAGATGAGCAGGTGGAAGACTTTGTGAGAAAGGTGAACAAACAGCTCTGGGCAACAGGCTTGCAGCGGTTCGTAGGGGAAAAACTTTGAACGCAGGATCCTCCTAGTTCAAGGCTTCAAGAAACTGAATAGATACTTGACTGGATCCTCCAATTCCAAGTCATTCAGCGCTGGGAAAATCACAGGAACCGATTAGAGACTCCGTAACCATTACAGTGATCCATTACAACACCATCCTATAATAGCTACAACTCGACTGGATCTTCCAATTCCGAGCTGCTCTAACACAGTGTAACAAAGACATAAAGAAACTGGCATTCATCAGGCAAGAAGTCTTAGAAGTCTAGAAATAACCAGAAAGCAGTGCTTCATTAAAGTTTTACAACCGGGAGCTCTGCTCAACCATCGATCCTTTTCCAAAATGGCAAAAATGCCTACATATAGCCAAAACAAAACAACAGCGGCGGAAAAGAGAAGTTGCATTAAATCTTTGCGTCTGCATGTCTTCTGACAGTCTGCGCATGTAGACTGGACGATCGTGCGCCTATGACAGATGCCATCTTAGCTGCGCGTGGCTCCAACAAGGGGAGTAGCTGAGCCATTAAGTGTCAAGCCAGCGTGTTCAGACTTCCTTCAACTAGTCGAGGACTCCGGCATGGCTTCTCTGGAAGAATGGGTACACAGGACCCTCCTAAGCAGACTGTTGGTCAGACCCTCCATGCCTTACATTTAAGGAGTGAGGCAAGGCTTCAACCACCTCCTCCTACCTTCATTTATTTTGAGCGAAAACTAGGCCCGAGGACGGGCCCGATGGCAACCGGAAGTCGCAACGGACCTCCCTACGCAGCTTTTTCTTTCTCCCCCCAAGTGACCACGGGCTGTGACCCTATGCCTAGCTTTAAGGGCGCTTTCGGGATTCGCGGAAGAGCGGGTCTCTTTTCCTCCGAGATCGCGATGGGAAAAATGCCGAGAGACCCTGACGGTCGCCGTGTGTTCCCCCACAGATCTGAGGGCTCTGAATTGATTCGACAATACTGCGGGCCCCGGTGGCCACGTGATAACACAAACGCCCCTCCTCCAGGCCTGCTCCTCGATGACCAGGCGCCAAATCCGTGGGCCTGATTCTGGGCGCTATCGGAAATTCGGGGTTCGGGGTTTCAAAATGCAAGAAATGAGGGTGCCAGCTTCCCGAAATCCCGATAGTCGATACACCGTCAGGCTGCCATCTGTCCCAGTTGGATCAGACGATCCAGATATGCTCTGGCCCATGGCGCTTTCCCTGCTCTTGTCGAGATTTTCCGGTCGAGAAATCGGCACTTGCGCTGTTGTGATCCACTGTCCTCACGGATCCCCGACTCTCGATATGTCGATGCCACTTTGACGTTGACTCCCTGTGGGGGTTGACCTTCCAACACCTGTCCTCCACTACAACCCTTAATCCTGTCGAAAAATCTTGTTTCAGGATATCGCGATTCCCGTTGCCATGTCCACGGGACTTTCAATTCCCTGATCCCCGACTCCTCGGGATCTCCTGACATGTGTCCCTACAGATGGACGGTTCTGATCCTGTAGAAAGATCGCGGATCGCGATTCTTACAGGCGAGAGTTTCTTGTCTCCGGGAACACCGATGCTCCAATATCCCGATGACCTCCCCCGGGACTCCTCCTCTGCACACTAGGGCTTAAACCTTACGCAACTCCTCGAGATCTAACGGCTGACGGGATTTCGTCGATCTTCTCTGGAAGACCTCGACCGTCGATTTCTCCTTCCTGGGTACGCCTAATCCCGAGACAAGTAATATTTCTAACTTTAGGCTCCATCGGGGATAGAGTCGTCCTTGCGATGCTCTAAGAACTCCTTCCGCAGCTTCAGTGCCTTGCTGTTGGGCTATGGAGTCATGCTCAAAACATCCCGCTACTGAAAATACAGGCCGAAAAATAAAAGCGAACAAAATAAACATACATGCTCAAAAGAGCTTATTTATGTACAACCTAATACTAATATACTTTGTACATGAGGCTAGGTGAAAGAAAATTTCCACCATCTCCAATCAAGTAACTTCCTGAATGGAAGCTCCTTCCTTTTGTCGATGATTTCAAACAGGTGGTGTAACCATGAAAGCAGAATGGTTACGCTCTTCAGCCCCTTCTTACAGGCTGAGGTTGAGATGAAATGGGGCGGCTCCAATTTATGAAGGAAATGCAACTCCATGTATTCCTTCACAGGCTCATAGGACCAGTGGCAGACTCCAGAAAATTGGCGGCAGGCAGCCTCCTCTGCTACACAGTTGTCGATGTGTGGTTGAATATCTATGGTAAGCACAGGTGGGTGGACAACTGTCATAGGCTTATTGATCTCAGGCGGTGGCTGCTCGCTGACTGGCTCTAAACGAAGGGCAGACTGCCCCTCTGGTTCTTTTTCCTCTTCTTGTTGGCTCTCCTCCAAGTCCGATTCATATTCATCATAAATAGGGACCATGGGGTGATTCTGCTTGTCGACTGGCTCTTTAGCGTGTTTATAGTGATCGAATGTAGGATAAGCTTGCAGCTCATCATCACTATAATATTCATCAAAAAGGGGCTGACCCTTACCTTTATGATCCTCCTCCAGAATGGTGATCCCGTAAAAAATATTCGTTTCAGGGATAGTGGGACCCGCTGCTTCTGGTTGCTCATACATAATCCTTTTCTCTTTAATCCCAGGTAAACATATATCGTGAGAAACCCCCTGGGGGAAAAAAGAAGAATCATCTTCCAGAACTAACCCTTCTTTTAAAAAGAGAGGGTCTTCGTCATCATTAACAGAGCTACTAGGAACATCTGCTTCAACCCGATACTTAGGTGAGCCATCTACCATGAACCACATCTGCTCTGCAAACTCATAATCTCCACAAGAGACGTGTTGATCTTCATGAACATCAAAAAGAACAGACACATCTGATATGATGTCAGATGCTTCCATCCTCGAGCTAACACCACTCATATCATTCAACACCTCAATTTTTTCACAGCAGATGCTTTCCTCCACAGTAAGGGCTTCATCATGGACATGGTCTTTAGGGCCAAAAGAGGCTTCATGAAGCGAAGAAAACTCTTCACAACAGCTTTCAAACAAGAGAATAGTTGGATAGTAGTCTTTACAAAATGAATTGAAAGTTGTATGAAAACCTGCTAAAGAGCGGATGCTTGCAGCAGGAAGAGACTGACACCATTTGAGAGCAGCTTCCTTCAATGAATACCTGAAGAGCTTAATCTGGACATCCTCATGCGTGATATGGTGTCGGTGGATAGCCTCATGGAAGTCCAGTAAATGCTCAGCTGGTTCTTCCCAATCTGATGCATGAAATTCAGGGAGGAAATCTTCCCATTGGTCTCTATCAGGAAGTGCATTAGGAAAGCCAACTATCTGAGAAAAGTCACAGAAAGCAAACCTTTGAGCCAGAATTTTCTCCATATCGAACCAGTGGAGTCGCCAATCGATCCTCGAATCATGGATTCACCAGGTGAAAGATGCGCAGCTTCAAGTATGTCTGGTCCTTATTCACCATCAAAGGCCAGATCTTAACATTGTCGTTACCCCAGGAAGCGTCTCAGGCTGAGAAAGCAGTTGCTGAAACCTTCTTGAGAAAGCTCCTTAGGGTCAGCTTTCAGGTGTGCTAACAATAGTCACAGCTGAAACAATGATGTGGAAACAATGGAGTCGCCACAGTGGAGTCGCCAGGTGCACAGTAGCAATCTTTAAGGGCTCTGATGTCTGATGCACCTTCAGAATCAGAAGCTCAATGTCGTTCTGCCCAGGGAAAAAACTTCGTCCCCGGCAACGGCGCCAGAAATGTTAGCGCTGGAAGTCACTCCTGGATTGCTTGCAGGAGCAGAGCCCAACGCCCATCAGTTTAATGTCACGATTTGATAAATGGGTGATCAAATGGGTAGAGACTCGAGGAGATATCACTCTAACTCTGGGACTGGATCTGGTACGTAAAGAACAAAGGAGGTCTGGAATCCTAACTTCAGCCAGTGGGTTGATTAAAAGATGAGCAGGTGGAAGACTTAGTGAGAAAGGTGAACAAACATCTCTGGACAACAGGCTTGCAGCGGTTCGTAGGGGAAAAACTTTGAACACAGGATCCTCCTGGTTCAGGGCTTCAAGAAACTGAATAGAATACTAGACTGGATCCTCCAATTCCAAGTCATTCAGCGTTGGGAAAATCACAGGAACCGATTAGAGACTCTGTAACCATTACAGTGATCCATTACAACACCATCCTATAATAGCTACAGCTCGACTGGATCTTCCAATTCCGAGCTGCTCTAACACAGTGTAACAAAGACATAAAGAAACTAGCATTCATCAGGCAAGAAATCTCAAAAGTCTAGAAATAACCAGAAAACAGTGCTTCATTAAAGTTTTACAACCGGGAGCTCTGCTCAACCATCGATCCTTTTCCAAAATGGCAAAAATGCCTACATATAGCCAAAATAAAACAACAGCAGCGAAAAAGAGAAGCTGCATTAAATATTTGCGTATGCATGTTTTCTGACAGTCTGCGCATGTAGACTGGATGATCGTGCGCCTATGACAGATGCCATCTTAACTGCGCGTGGCTCCAGCAAGGGGAGTAGCTGAGCCATTAAGTGTCGAGCCAGCGTGTTCAGACTTCCTTCAGCTAGTCGAGGACTCGGGCATGGCTTCTCTGGAAGAATGGGTACACAGGACCCTCCTGAGCAGACTGTTGGTCAGACCCTCCAAGCCTTACATTTAAGGAGTGAGGCGAGGCTTCAACCACCTCCTCCTACCTTCATTTATTTTGAGCGAAAACCAGGCCCGAGGACGGGCCCGATGGCAACCGGAAGTCGCGACAGACCTCCCTGCGCAGCTTTTTCTTTCTCCCCCCAAGTGACCACGGGCTGTGACCCTATGCCTAGATTTAAGGGTGCTTTCGGGATTCGCGGAAGAGCGGGTCTCTTTTCCTTCGAAATCGCGATGGGAAAAATGCCAGGAGACCCTGACGGTCGCCGCGTGTTCCCCCACAGATCTGAGGGCTTTGAATTGATTCGGCAATACTGCGGGCCCTAGTGGCCACATGATAACACAAATGCCCCTCCTCCAGGCCTGCTCCTTGATGACCAGGTGCCAAATCCGTGGGCCCGATTCTGGGCGCTATCGGAAATTCGGGGTTCGGGGTTTCAAAATGCAAGAAATGAGGGTGCCAGCTTCCCGAAATCCCGATAGTCGATACGCCGTCGGGCTGCCATCTGTCCCGGTTGGATCGGACGGTCCAGATATGCTCTGGCCCATGGCGCTTTCCCTGCTCTTGTCGGGATTTTCCCGTCGAGAAATCGACACTTGCGCTGTTGTGATCCACTGTCCTCACGGATCCCCGACTCCCGATATGCCGATGCCACTTTGACGTTGACTCCCTGCGGGGGTTGACCTTCCAACACCTGTCCTCCACTATGACCCTTAATCCTGTCGAAAAATCGCGTTTCGGGATATCGCGATTCTCGTTGCCATGTGCACGGGACTTTCAATTCCCTGATCCTTGACTCCTCTGGATTTCCTGACATGTGTCCCTACAGATGGACAGTTCTAATCCTGTCAGAAGATCACGGATCACGATTCTTACAGGCGAGATTTTCTTGTCTCCGGGAACTCCGATGCTCCAATATCCCGATGACCTCCCCCGGGACTCTTCCTCTGCACACTAGGGCTTAAACCTTACGCAACTCCTCGAGACCTAACGACTGACGGGATTTCGTCGATCTTCTCTGGAAGACCCCGACCGTCGATTTATCCTTCCTGGGTACGCCTAATCCCGAGACAAGAAATATTGCTAACACATACAAATTAACAAAATCATTATACATATTAAATCTCCATCAAAATAGAATCTACAACATCCAATATATATAAAATAAAAAGATAATTATTATAACATGATCACCATCTATAATTAAAACAAGTGAGTCAAATATCTATAATTTAAGTGAATTTGACAACATCCATCATGGGAAGTAACTCAAAACCATCATATGTAATAAATATGCATCCAAAAATCATCAACCACTTTCAATATATAAAAATTGACGAGTCAATACTGATAAGATCATCATCATATATAACTAAGACAAGTGAAAGTCAAATATGCCAGTATATCAATAACATATGAAAATGATACATGTCCAACAATCGACATAAGTCAAAATGATACATCATGTACAAATGATATAAATAAAACTGATAAATTATGTAAGACAAAATTATACAAGTCAATATGATATGTCATGTCCAAATGATACAACTCAATAATATGGTATTGGAGGCCGTGAAAATAATACCTATGATAGTAACCATGAAAAGAGGAATGATAACAATATATCAAAAACGATCCATGATGGAGTTTATATGATCATGAATGTCACTGACTGCTACCAACAATTGCCTCATCATCATCATCACCATCATGATCATCATCATCGTCGTCGTCATCTACATCGGCATCGGCCTCATTGTCATATGTATCTGTGTCATCGTGAGCATAGTCTTCCATCTCAGCATTGGACCCAACGTCATCTAGATCTATTTGATGAGGATGATCCAGATCTTCTGGAAGATCCTTGTTCTGCAAAAAAAAACATTTAGAATGAAAATTTATTATTTATTTATTTCATGCAATAATTAGTTTATTTGTTATATATCTAATATTACAACATATGAAATGAAACGATATTCATATTACATCATATTGAAGTGCACATACAATAATAAAATTTCAAATAAGTTACAGCTAAGATGCCATTCCAATGATGTAAAACATTCAACAATTCTAATAAATATTAGTAAATTTCATAAAAAAAATTATTATACAATTTAACTATCAATTGTAATTTCTATTACATAAGCTTAAGTACAAACCCTCTCCATTTTGTGTTATATATGATTTTGTTTGCCTTGAAGATATTTTGAGAATTAACTAGTCTATATGTCTTCTTCTCTTATATTTCAGAAATGAATAGGTCTTCATTAGGTCTAGGAGCACTTCCACACATAAGTATGCCCTAACCATTACTTTTCCCATGAGTTTTGGCCACTTTTGAAGACTGCCACTATTTAGACTCATGTAACAAGTGGCATATCGCTGGTTATAGTGGCTAAAAAGGCGTCATGACTCTGGTTGCCAATGTCTAACCAACATCACCCCCCAAAATTTCGGTTTTTTAGGAGTTTTTCTTGGTTTTTCTTGCTCATATCTATAGATCTAGGGCATCCTTGATCCCTAAAGTCCTCGAGAACAAAGAATACTCCTGAATCAATTGTATGTACCTTTCATTTGGTTTTGCATGCAAAGAATTGTTTGAAATAGAACTTGGTTGGCTTATCTGTTAGTAACGTCTCAAAGTCTAAAGAAAGATCCTTGCCATGCCTTGTCATGCCTTGTCTTTCCTTGCCATGCCATGCCTTGTCTTTCCTTGCCATGCCATGCCTTGTCTTTCCTTTCCATGCTTTGTCATGCCTTTCATTGCATTGCATTGCCTTGTGATGCCTTTCATTTCCTTTCCATGCCTTGTCTTGCCTTTCCATGCCATGTCATACCTTGTCATGCTTTGTCATGCCTTGCATTTCCTTCCCTTCCCTTGCCATGCATTGCCTTGCCTTGACATGCCTTGATATGCCTTGTCATGCCTTGACATGCCTTTTCGTGCCTTGCCTTTCCATGCCATGTCATGCCTTGCCTTGCCTTTTGATGCCATGCCATGCCTTGCATTGCCTTGCCATGCCTTGCCTTTTGATGCCATGCCATGCCTTGCATTGCCTTGCCATGCCTTGCCTTGTCTTCCCTTCCCTTGTATTACCTTGCCCTACCTAGCCATGACATGACATGTTGTGCCTTGTCGTGCCATGCCATGCCTTGTCATGACATACCATGCCATGCCTTGCCTTATGTTGCCATGGCTTGTGTTTCCATGCCATGCTTTGCCATGCCTTTCCTTGCCTTGACATGTCATTCATTGTTCTGCCTTGCCATGTGTTTCTTTGCCTCGACATGCCTTCCCTTTCCCTAGCATGTCATGCCTTGCCTTTCCTTTCCATGCTTTGCCTTGACATATTGAACTGGATTATTTTTGGAACGAAATGAAAGCAGAGATATTCCAATGAAATACTCATGAAAATTGCAAGAAATAGAGAAATACAACAATACCTGATTTCTATTAATGAAAGAATTGTAAAGAGACTGTAAAAATACAGAGTGCAAGACTTGCTAGAATGGTGGAAACTTTATCTCTGAGAAGAGATGTGATAGCTACGCTCATTCGCAATAAGATGATTACAATGAGGCTATGAAGGCCTTTTTATGATAAACATGAATGCCAAAACCCTGGACATCCAAAAACCTAACCCTAAGAGATGAAACGCCAAAAGTTATGTGGGCCTCGTTTGGGTAAGTTAGTACATGAACTTCTTGGGGTCATAACGTTTGCATACGATATCTTTTTTAGGCACGTGATAGCCCGTTGGAAAGGTCTTTTTGAGAACTACACATTATGCCGACAAACTCTAACTATGTCCATAGTTTGACTATGGCACGCCAAAAAAACATTGTTTAGGGCCCCAAAACGACCCTGGAAGTACATAAAGATGTGCTGACATGAAAACTTAAAAAATAAGTCAGTTGGATTAGGTGGATGGCAACCAGTCTCCACTTGAAAGATGTGTAAAGCTTCAGACTGTCCCAAAAGTGTAGAACCCACAATTAAAAAGAAGTGCAGAAGAATGTGTTGAACTAAAAACTGACAAGAGGAGCTAGTTGGAATAGGTGGGTGGCTACCAATATCCACCCAGATCAATCCTCCCCCCTTAAGAAGAAAAGGTCTCCATTGTGTTGAGTGCCCAGGGAAGAGGGGAAAGCATTTTATGAATCCGAATCTTGGTGAGTTGTGTGCCTTGTTGGAGAAGTTGCACTGCTTGGTCTATGGAAGGTTGTCATGAACTTATTGCTAGCGGGGTTGAATCTATTCCACCAACCTGTTGTCTCTGGGTTTGACAGGGCATTGTGTAGACATCATTGTAGTTGAAGAAACAATATCTTATTTATCTTCGACAATCTGTTTTTGTTGGATAGAAGGTGTTGAGGCTGCAGTGGTTGTAGTGGTCTTATGTGCATCCTTTGAGCAGACTGTGAAGAAGATGAATTTTGCAGTATGAGAGATTACCTTGCAACATTGTTTTGGTGGAACAATAGTCGAAACTACCTCTAGTATCCTATAGAATTGACCTCCTAAAGTAATAATGACACTACGAGGTCTAGACTCATAAACAATGTGACGTTTTCACATATATGGTTTGCCCAAAACAACATCACATGCATCAAGAGGGGCAACATCACACACTACGTCATCCTTGAAGGGTTGGACGCCATAGGATAGGTGGAATTGTTGGTTGACACAGATATCTCGTCCCTGGTGAAGCCACCCGATGTTGTATGGTTGTCGGTGTGGTGTTGTTGACAACCCCAGTTGTTTGACGTCCTTAGCCGAGATGAGGTTTTTCTGGCTGTCGCTATCAACAATGAAATGCAACGGGATCCCCTTCACCCACATTTGTGAATGAAAGAGGCGCTCCCCCTCTTCAGGATCTATTGGTTATGCTGGGTGAATTGTTGTGGCTGTGACAGTAGCAGTGGGGTCTGCGTTGATGATTTGTTTGTTTTCAATATTTTCTGGATCGGTATCTGAATTAGTGTTTGGCTTCGTGTCTTTGACCTCAGCCACTAATGACTGTATCGAGCGACATTCATCATTGTTGTGCTAGGGGATTTCGTGGAAGTCACACCACTTCCCAATGTCATTCTTCGTATTTCCTTTACCCTTCTTGTCCTGTGTCTTGGACTGGTTATCTAGAGTTTGTTGGTTAGGGTCGTTTGTACCATGCTTTGGTTGTTGCAGATTTGAAGACCCAATTCCCATTTGTTCTGGTGCCTAAATTTCTGCTCGATTTTGACAGCATATCAATAGATAACTGCCAATGATGAGATGTTTAGGAAATCCATTTCAGTTTGGATGTACCTATGCAGAACCCCATAGTATTTCAAAACTAGATGTCGCTCGGAGTCTTTGATACCCAGCTTATTGCACAAGGTATGGAAAGTATTTGTGAACTCCAACATTGTTTATCTCTTCTCTTGCCGAAGTGTGGTCCATCTCATGTACTGGTCTTCATAGTTATCAACAGAGTAGTATTGTTCCTTGACCGCATCCACAAAAAACTCCCAAGTGGGCTTGAACCCATATATTCCAGATTCCTCTGTGGAACTTTTCTCCAAGTAAGTTTCCCACCAATGTTTGACATGGGGGAGAGCCTTGAGGAGTGCGAAGGTGATCTTTTCCCTGTCGAAAAAATTATGAACAGAGAAGTAACCTTCTAACAAATTTAACCATTTTTCTAGGGCATTCGCATCTATCTGACCTTCAAATATGGGAATTTCAAAATTAATTTGTACCTTGAAGGGAGTGGTTCCTCCAAAATGGTCGCTTGATGAAGATGCATCTGTTGCTATCGACATGCATTAAAGGATGTGTGTAAAATTCTCCATCATTTCATCCCTTTGTCGTGCGAGAGCTTGCTCATGCAATAGGTTAATAGAATCTTCTACTCCACCATTTTTCTTGTCTACCGACATCGAGGTTTTCTTGGGCATGCGAGAGTGATTGTCCTCAAGAGAGATAAGATCGAGACCCAACTGGCTATACTCGGACCTCGTCGGGGACATGTGCTGAAAAACAATCAAGAGTAGCCTACTCTGATACCACTGATCCATATTATTTTCGGAACAAAATGAAAGCAGAGATGTTCCAATGAAATACTCATGAAAATTCCCATAAACAAAGAAATACAACAATACTTGATTTCTATTAATGAAATAATTGTAAAGAGACTGCCAAAATGCAGAGTGCAAGACTCGTTAGAATGGTGGCAGCTTTATCTTTGAGAAGAGATGTGACAACTACGTTTATTCTCAAGAAGATGATTACAATGAGGCTTTGAAGGCCTTTTTATGATAGACATGAATGCCAAAACCCTAGACATCCAAAAACCTAACCCTAGGAGATGAAACACCAAAAGTCATGTGGGTCACGTTTGGGTAAGTCTGTACATTAACTTCTCGAGGTCGTAACTTTTGCATACAATCTTCTTTTTAGACACGTGATAGCCCGTTGGAAAGGTCTTTTCGAGAACTACGCATTATGCCATCAAACTTTGATTATGTCTACAGTTTGATTGTGGCATGCCAAAAAAATATTGTTTAGGGCCCCAAAACAACCCTGGAAGTACATAAAGATGTGTTGACATGAAAACTTCCAAAATAAGACAGTTGGATTAGGTGGGCGGCCACCAATCTCCACTTGGAAGATGTGTAGGGCTTCAGATGACCCCGGAAGTCTAGAACCCACAATCACAAAGAAGCACAAAAGAATGTGTTGAACTAAAAACTGATAAGAGGAGCCAGTTGGAATAGGTGGGTGGCCACCAATATCCACATGGATCACATGTCATGCCCTGCCTTGCCTTGACATGCCATGCCTTGCCTTGCCTTGACATGTCATGCCTTTCCTTGCCATGCCTTGCCTTTCCGTGCCTTGTCTTGTATTTCCATGTCATGCCTTGTCTTTCCTTGCCATGCCTTGTCTTGCATTGCCATGTCATGCCTTGTCTTTCCTTGCCATGCTTCTACTTGATTGAAAGCCAAGGAGATGAACTTTGAAGACACCAAACCAACAACATGGATAACAGAATACTCCCATAAGTGAAAACATAAATCATCCAACACCCCCCTTGTTCTTGGGCATGGTCTAAACATCCCATGGCATCAAGGGAAACCTTTAATATCTGCCATACTTGCACCATAGATAAGATGTCAAAATCCGATCAAGTAATTAAGGTTGAGCCATACTAGGAAAGCAATAGGACACATGAGAAACTTGAATAATATGACCAACAATATCCAACTTGCCTACAAATGAAAGGTCTTGATGATGCTAGATGAGATGGTATCGAATGCTAATAGATAATATTTTGAGACAAAGTGTTGTCAAGTGATAAAGAAGTTTCTTCTTGGACCATTAATAGTATGCCTATGTTAAAATTTTACTCTTATCCAAGTTAGGAGGAAACAATGTTACATTTAGAGTTTTCATTTTCAAGGTGTTATTAAAATTTCAAATGAACAAATAATAAGACATATTCCCTTGAAATACATACTAATCTATTAACATAATTCATAATTTTTGGCTTGCCCCCAATATACTTGAGATCCTCTAGAAAAATATTCTTCAATATACCACCTCATAATCAGACATTTGGATGATCCCATTGGGCATTGTAGTTAAAATTTGATAAGGAAGGCTCACTTTCTAAGTCCAAGGTGCATGGTATGTGCTTATGTGTCCTACCATAAAGTTTGATTTTTAGATGAAACAAGAGGCACATCACCCCAAAGCTATTTTTTGGGATGTAGTTGAAAGGTTTCAATTTTGTAGTTGAGAATAAAAGTGTCATGTTAATATGTAACTTCTTATTAAGGTGAATAAATGTCACAATGAAAACAAAAACTTGGATAGTTGTAGAAGGTCTCATGCTGTCATGGGAAGTCCTAGAATCCTTTCTTTCAAGAAAATGACATTTGATAGTTGTGTGAATGTTTCGTTTATGGTACTTACACCACTTGTTTGATTTAGGGTAAGGATGGTAATTTGTGTTACTATGATCAAGTGATTGTGAACTTGTTACGCGAGAAGAAGAAGACCCATGAAACATTCAACGCAAGGATTGAGGTACATAATATCAAATAACAAGTTCGCCTTCAATAGTATTGGTTGAGGTTTCTATTAGTTCAATTTGAGTTATACTATTGAGGTAGGTTTTGGTTTCTTAGGAAGTCTCTAATTCTCCTATGTGCAACCTCTAAATTTTGAATTGAACGACTCTAGAGTTTGTTCAAGTTGAGAAGTTTGTTGAAGTAATTATATCATGTTGGACATGAGTTTCTCACATATCCTACATGTTGTGTTAGGTTGGATTCCAACTTGGAAAGTGGATAGATGAAGGTGGATGATGATTTGGCTAGGAAAAAGTAATATGGATTTGATTTCTACTTGTTTTTAAGGCAAGGGAAAAGCTATATGATACTCTTGGCTAAGACCAACAAATCACATCAAGGCATGGGAAAAGTTGTATGAATCTTACTTTGCAACTTATGTAAAAAAATTCACACATGACAACTCACGACAACTCAACTCTAAAAGGAATCCTCAAATGTTATTCAATAGCCCCGTGACTATTATAATACCAAGCACTATGGATCCAATATGAGAGGGTATCCAAAACTACTAATAAAACAAAATTGTTACAAGGATTGAGTATGTGATAGAGAAAAATGTCTCTAGATAAGTGAGGGCCCAATCAAGATAATTCTTATCTACTCAATGAGAAAAGATAATCATCTACAAAGTGGTCGTTGACCATCTTGGAACCATGTAGAATACGAATACCATGAATTTGACTAGAAATATAGGTGGGCTCTAATAAATAACCAAGAGCATATACATTTAATACATGTAAATAAGAGGCCAAAGGAAATTCCTCACAAATATAATGACGCAAGTTAATCTAAGGAGATAAGATCCCATTGACAAAAAGAAAAGTAGAAGCATTGGTGAACAGAATATTCACCATGGTAACACATCAAGGGATAAACCCCAAAGAAATCAACATCTCATAAACAAAACACCATGCCATTCCTTACGATGTGTTGCCATTTCTTATCTTGCCATGCCATGCCTTGTTGTGCCTTGTCATGTATTGCCTTGCCTTGACTTGCCATCTATTTTCTTGCCTTGACATGCCATGTTTTTCCATGCATTGGTGAGCCTTGCCATGCCTTCCCTTGCAATGTGTTTCCTTGCCATGCCTTGCATTAACATGTCTTGCCTTGACATGGCATGTCTTGCCTTGAAATGTCATGCCTTGCCTTGACATGCCATGCCTTGCCTTGCCTTGCCTTACCTTGACATGCAATGCCTTTCCTTGACATTCCATGTCTTGCCTTGCCTTCCCATGCCTTGCCTTCACATTCCATGCATTCCCTTGACATGCCATGTGATGCCTTGCCTTGACATGCCTTGCCTTGACATGACATGCCTTGCATTGACATGACTTGCCTTGGCATCCCATGCCTTGCATTGACATGCCATGCCTTGCATTGACATTCCTTGCCTTGACATGCCATGCCTTGCATTGACATGCCTTACCTTTACATGTCATTCCTTGTCATGTCTTGTCATGCATTGCCTTACCTTGACATGCCATGCCTTGCCTTGCCTTGACATATCATGCCTTGTCTTGCCTTGTCATGTTTTTCCATGTGTTGTCATGCCTTACCATGACTTACCTTGCAATGCCTTGCCTTGTCATGCCTTGACTTGACATGCCATGCCATGCCTTGCCTTGACATGTCATGCCTTGCCTTGACATGCCATGTGATGCCTTGCCTTGACATGCCATGCCTTACATTGACATGCCTTGCCTTGACATTCCATGCCTTTTCGTGCTTTGCCATGCATTGCCTTACCTTGACATGCCATGCATTACCTTGACATGTCATGCCTTCTCTTGCCTTGCCATGTGTTTTTGTGCCTTGCCATGCCTTGCCTTTCCTTGTCGTGCCTTGCCTTGCCTTGACATGCCTTGCCATAACATGCCATGCCTTGCCTTGACATGCCACACTTTGTCTTGACTTTCCATGCTTTGTCGTGCATTGTCGTTCCTTACCATGACTTGCCTTACCTTGCCATGCATTCCCTTGCCTTTCCTTTCCATGCCTTGCCTTGACAATCCATGCATTTCCTTAACATTTCTTGCCTTTCCTTTCCTTTCCATGCCTTGCCCTGGCATGCCTTGCCTTGCCTTGATATGCCTAGCCTTGACATGCCTTGCCTTGACATGACATGCCTTGCCTTAACATGCCTTGCCTTAACTTGACAGTCCATGCCTTGCCTTGACATGCCATGCCTTGCCTTGACATGCCATGTCTTGCCTTGCCTTGACACGTCTTGCCTTGCCTTGATGTTCCATGCCTTGCCTTGACATGCCATGCCTTGCCTTGACATTCCATGCCTTGCCTTGATATGCCATGCCTTTCCATGCATTGCCTTACCTTGACATGCCATACCTTGCCTTGCCATACCATGCATGTCATGTAGTGCCTTTACATGCATTGTCTTTCCTTGACAAGCCATGCCTTGTCTTTCCTTGCCATGCTTTTCCATCCATTGGCATGCCTTGTTGTTTGGTTGTTGAATGTTAGGAAATGTCCATTGTTCAATCATTTTTTAGACCTAAATTTACCCCCCCCCCACCTTGTTGCCTATAAGTATCCATGTGAGCTAATGAAGCATGGCTTCAATCTGGGCCTGATTGGGTTAAGGGACCTCCCGAGCTTGAAACCTGGAAGGTTTTTCCCTCATTCCAAACAACCACGATTCTTATTTTTGAAGCCAACATGTTGTATCTCTATTCACCACCTTTCTTCTTCCTTTCGTTTGGAGCAAATCGGGCTCTGGATGAGTGAGATATGGCCTTGGAAAGGTTCAGGGGAAAAGGCTGGTTGAATTTTGCAATTGAATCACAAATATGGGTTGAACACCAGATTTGACAAGCTGCTACATGCCTACATTCTTGTAACTGAAATGGGTTTCCCTTGTTTGGATTGAATTGGCCCCGGAGGCCTCCAATTAGGTCTCCCTTTTGGCACATGTTTTCAGGCCAATAAGGAGTCCCTGTCACTTTGGAAGGTCCCACTGAAAATCTAGGTTGAATTTGTGAAGGAGAATTCCATGGTTGCATTCTACATCTTTCCCTGGTCGTTTTGACTATTTACAGGTGAAAATTCACCTCTAGATGAGGGAGATATGGAATTAGTTTGTTTAGTGACCTTTGGGGGGCTGGGGGGGCAGGGGGGCAAAATTTAAAGTTTATACTATATAGTTCAGAAATAAAAAAATAAAAATAAAAATAAAAATAATTTATTTATTTAATTAATTATTTTATATTTTAATTTAATTAATTATTTTATATTTTAATTCAAATTTTAATTATATATATGATTTATATATAATATATAAAATATATAAAACATATATAACCAAATTAAAATAAATGTTTAAATTATATAATCAACAATAATTAAAAGAAAATATTTTAAAATATAAATATAAACTATATATACATAACATTTATAATAACACTAACCTCTTGTCTCTACACCATAGATCCCAGCCCCTGGTCATATGACTGACTCATGTGACCATAGCCCGACCATATCAAAATGAGCTAGCCCCTGTGTGCTAGCCTTCGGTCACCCATGTGACTACGGGTTTCGAACCTGACACATGTTGCTAACTCTCGATCGCCCATGCGACTGTGTCAAGCCAAATCGAGCACCTTCCATTAACCCCTCCACTCATGTGACCACCCCCATGAGACCAGACCCCAATCACAAACCACTCGGTCGACCTGTTATTGGTCATGGTCACCCATATGACCAACAATTGATAAAAACTATGCCTCTATCTCTAGCCCCTTCTACCTGGGTGCTAAACTCCATGATTAGGCCAACATTCATTAGCATTGGTGGTTGCACGGTAGTGGTGGTGGTTTGAAGGAGGGGCGGCGGTGGATGGAAAGCCCACCCCGCTCCTTTCCTTATTTGTTGTTGCAGACTGGCAGAGGAGGAGCATGATGGGTGGAGGTGGTGGCTGGAGTTTGAAAGAGGAGGTGGGCGCACGACCTAGTGTGGCCGAGAGGTAGTTGGACGCACGACTAGTAGAGGAGGAGTGTAATGTCCCCACTTTGGGACATCATCACAGGGCAAAGACTTATGATGACCAGAGTAGCCAGATGGATGTTTTATCAAGTACAAGGGTATTTGAGAGGCATTATGGGGTCCAGTTGGCATTTAGCATCATATTCCATCATTATGAGCCATTCCGCATAGGTTGGCTTTGGTTTCGTTCCATTCCGACGATTTCCATGATTTTGACTATTTTGAGTTATAAGTTAATTAAAATCACTGAAGAAGTCATTTTGGGCACATTACTTGGAGGAACCTCTCAGTGTAATAGCTCATTGGAATCGGGAGGAGCAACACTACAGGATGGGATGGATAGAAGTGACTTTCAGTGGCCAGGGAAGCCACAAGGAGGGATAAGAAGATTTTCAGAGGTAAAAAGGTTAATTAATTAATTAAAGTGATTTAATTAATTAATTAATTATTAATAAAATGAAAGTCACTTTGGAGGGACAAGGTGAGCCAAAAGTATAAAGGAAAGGCAAGGGCCTCTTCTCATGCATTCATGTATGTTTATCAATTTGATATCTGGCTTTAGCTAGTGAGCCCATCTCTTGGGGTTTTTGAGGGTTTTAACTTAACAAACCTTAGAGGACGATTCGGTGGTGAAAGATTCCACCTAGCTTGTCCCAAGCTTGGTCTCGGAGATGCAATTGTCTCCCACACCATTCTAGTCAGATCTACATCAGTGTAGGAGGTTCTACACAACCACATGCACAGGAAGAGGAGGAGGGTGCACCATTGGGGTTTTCCAGCAAGGGGGGCACACCATCTTTGGAGAGAGATTCGTTGTAGGAGATTGGCAAGGCCATTGAGGATTCTATCACTTGGGTTTTCATTACAGGGCCTTGGACATTAGATCTAGTGCTTTCTGAGATAGTTTTATGGCTCATATTATTTCTTGAGCAGTGGGGCGAATTGAAGAGAAGGAGGGCATTTTTGAGATCCAGATCTAGTTCATTTGGAGGGGTTACACTTCAGATCTGACCCTGAGACTTCACCCGGTGACTTGCAGTGTCTCGGTCAATATTTCTGAAGAGTTTCAGAGCATTTGGAGGCCTCCTTCAGCAGGGATGAATTATCTAGGACTTCAGTTAGCCAGTGGGGCGCACCATTCAATGGGGAATTTCAGATCTACAGAGATTGAGAGGGGTCTTGGAGATTCAGGCACCTGGGTTGTTCTTACCATCACTCGATCTATCAGTTGGCATATTTCTTAGGGTGATTGGACACTTTTGGCAGCAGGGCCGAGTTATTGAGGGTTTCAGCCTTCTATTGGAGCGTGGCATTCTTCAGCTGGGGAGTTTGGCATTCAGATCTGCTTGTATTGATCTTCATTTCTTATTCACCCTTTGGAGGCATCTTTTGTATTAGCGAGAGCATTTTGTAGCAGCTCTTATCTATTATCTATCTTCTTGGTTATTTGTTGAGCATTCCAGATCGACATCTTCATTATAGCAGGTTTCTCTATTTTATGAATAAAGAAGATTTGAGATGTTTTGGCTTGTCTATCTTATTGCATATGGTTGAGGTATGTTCCATGGCTATCTCTTTCTGTTATTTGCTGCATACACACATATAAACACATCTAAACAAATAGATCAGCAAATTGTTTGACGAAATACCACAACCAGAAAAAGTTAAAAAAAGACACCAAAACAGTAATGATCCTTGCATAATGGCTTGGGATCATTACAAGGAGGGTCTTGGTTTGGTAGAGGAGGAGAAAAATATCGCCCGTGGTGGCTCGGCCGAGGATTGAGGTGGTCGAGTTATGGATGAAGGCCTTGTTCAACCATGGTGCAGGGGCCGAGCAGTTGGGGATGTGCGCGCAGGTTGAGGAGTGGAGGTGGAGGTGGAGGAAAAGGGGGGTGCACCAGTGGTGCTTGGGTGGTGCACCCACCCCTCTTTTTTTTTNTTTTATAAAGTGGGTTTTAAACTTTAGAATAAGGGGAAGGGAGGTCGAGTGTTCGACTCCCTCCCTTTCAATTTTGGCCTTTTGCACGTTTTAATCCTTTTCTGAGTGGGGAAAGGGGAGGAGGCCAGGGTTAAAACCCCCTGGACCTCATAATTGCAGAAACAGGCCTGTACATTGCTGCAAACTCAAAAGTTTTTAAATATTTAAGGGAGCCTTGGAGGTTAGGGTATGGTGCCCAAGAGGAGTTCAAATCCCCTCTCACTTGCAATTTCAATTAGGATTTTCACAGTAACAAGTATAGAAACCTCATCTAGCAACACACATATTGGACCAACGATCACCCAGAGATCTGAACCAGCAAACTGAAACTCAAACCCACTTCAACTAATACTCAAATACGAAAAATCCACCCTTGAAAAAACACTAGCTCATTCCCTGACTTCAAATCTATGTAATAAATACTGTAAAAATCGAACCATCCCTCAAGGGCATTCGGACCAGTAAACAAGATATAATTATACCAACAACTTAAATGGTGAAAATCATGAATCTGATCCAACTTGAATTTTGAACCAACAAAAATTAATTTGAACCAAGAATAACCCATCATAACCATAAACAAAAAAGTCCAAAGCAAACGAATCATTGGGTATGGAATACCTATTCTTTGTTGTTGTTGGTTGACTACCAAAGCCTGTTGCCATGGAGAATATGAACCTGCTACTTGGAACCTCTCTGTTGCAGGTCGCATGAGTTGCAGAGCAACCTCCCTCTCCATCAGACAAAGTGCCAAATGACTTCAGAGGGAGAGGGAGAGCTTTGTTTTTTCCATAAAATTTATTTTTTTCATTTTCCCACCAATTTGCATGTGAGGGGTGTGTGGCATGACCACCATTTTTCTTCCAATTTTTTTATATTTTTTAATATTCTCCCCAAAACAATGTGTCAAGTCAAACTTTCACTTGCACTTTGACTTTTACCTTTGACCCTCATGATTGAAGCTAAAAGTGTTGCCAGAAGAGACACAGTTGGAATTAGACACAGAGCATGTCGTTGGAAAGGTCTTGACAAGACCGTCGAGAATCTGCCATCACTAAATCGATCTAATGCCACCTAGGCCTTGGATTTTTGCCTGAAACATCTGCAGTCTAAAACCCTGATTCGTCGGTACGACCCACAAGAATACCCAATCTTGTGAAAGGTGTCAGATCACCATACGATATCAAATTAGGGAAAACAAAGTACCGTCGGAAAGGTGTTGACAAGTAATTCGACGAGGTAGCCATGGATTTATGATATGAGTTCGTTAACCACTATTTTAACTGCCCTGAAACTCTGCTATGCTTGTTGATCAGACCATCCCGCCTAAACCAATTCAGAGACTTGTGACAACTTTAACTAGGTCATTCGTTGTCAGATTGAGGTGAATGAGGCATCATTGGATTTGAGTCTACTACAATATGGGACCACTGATTTTCTGAATTGGAGGTTTTCAACAACAAATTTTTAACCCTAAATTGTTGCTATTAATCTAGCCCGTGAAACTACTCACGAATTTGTGAAGGTTCGTTCTCCTAAGTTGTGGGTCGAAACCAAGCACGTGATATACCGCTGGAAAGGTATTGCACTTCCCTACATCAACTTTATTCCCGAGTTCCATTTCAAGTCAGATATTTGAACATAAACTGACTAGGAAGTCACAACTATGGATTATGGCCCTTTAGGTGATGTGAAAGTTTGGCTCTTCGTAGACCGGTCATACAGACTCAGAATCAGGCACATGATAGTCCATTGGAAATATTATCTTGATTCTTAAAGGATAAAGTCACTATAATTTCCACATAATTAACATATTTCATTTTATTTTATGTGGAATACCATGTCCTTACGGGAACCCACTTAATGACAAGCAAATGGGGCCAACGTCGAAATATTTACAAACTGTGTCCTCAGCTTATAAAATCTGAACTAAGAAGCCTTTAAATAAGGAATTCAAATGTGGGAGGGTTTCATAACTCAAAAATAATCTTGGGAGGGCCTTCCCCTAGGGGAAATGAGCATGGTCTTGAGGCTAGCCAAACAAGGACACGATGAGTTCGCTTGGGTGCCATCGAGGTGTTGATGGACATAAGGGTATTAACAACCATTATATTGTTGTCCAATAAGTAATAGTAGGTTATGGAAAATCATGACCTGAAAAATGTTCGACACTACTATCCCTCAAAATGATACTGGAGGCACTGACCCAACTGAATTTGACACCCTGTAACTGATTTGACATGATACCAAATGACTTGAAATTGTTGCTATATACTTTTCTAGTGTCTAATAAGTCACTATGGTACTCAGAAAAACCTTTGTAAGCAACCCATTGATACTCTTTCAAAGGTAAGGGCCATGTTGACTATGACCCCTACCACTATCTTTGACTGGGACCAGAGCACAAGAGGCTACTAAGAGCAACCCTCAGGAAATTTTTTGAAGGACTAAGAGTGATAAACATCATGTTGAGCCCAAAGTAGATTTTTGGGTCAACACTATGTAGTGGCTACATTTATAAAATCTTTCCCACCCACCTCCTATATTCCTCAACCATTACATTATACTTTGTTTCCCAAGGATAGACATAGCTTTAGTTGATTGGGGGTAGGGGGAGGGATTTCTCAGCCTTCGTTTTGACTAAGTTGAAAAATCATTGCACTTCCAATTATCCCACCTCAATCATCAATATATGTGGTCATATCCATAGGTCATCGAATCTATAAATAGATGGCATTGAAAAGTTGATGTGATGGATATAGATTGACTAATTTATGACAAGTGCTGAGGTAATGACATTTTAATGCTATGAATATAGTAATTTGACATGGAAATTATATACTACAACACCAATGAACAATTATGGGAACTAAAGGTTCACCAACTCCCAATCTCTACAACTGATCTTAAGTAAAATTTTGCAAATTGAGATGGTAATGGCCAATTTCAAATCCTATATGCAACATTGTAGAATTAATTGTATCATTTTAATGTGGCAATGAAAAGTCATAGTATAGTTTGAACAAAGAGATGAAGAAGGGTTGAGTGGCATTATTGAGTAGTAGATAGATAATAGAATTCAACAACAATGATGGGTGAAGGAAAAAGCAAACCTAAACCTATAAACACATACCTTGTCTACAACAATACTATAGTGTTGTGGATCTTTGAGCAAGAATAATGGATGACATTTTCAGCCAATTTCAAAGGTACATGATGCAATTTCTCTATAATTTTCCCAACATTTCCACATAAATGCTTCCAGAATTTAGGAGTTGGTTATGGAAGTCATCGAGAAGTCCATTTCTTAGGTGACTAGTCTTTCAACAATAGGACAATGTTGGTTCAATAATAAGTTAGAGGCTCGTGATGCTAAAAAAACCTTCTTGCATATTGGTGAAATGAGCATGGACACTGGAAAAGGCATTAAAATAGAGACTAATGATACTATGGGATGAGATAGCCTTGCATGTTATCCATCATATCACTTATGAGATAGGCACAACATTCTACTTTCCTACCATTTCAAGTTCCTAAAGTGCTTGAAGCACCAAAGACTCATCAACATACCATTTTTTCTTTTTACAATCAATACAAAAAATGACTATAGAAGTGCAATATGGTAGACAATGTGCCTTGGCACACTGCAAGCTAATTAATTTGTTAATTGTGGATGCCTTACAAAGAAATAAACCATATTTAACCTAAGATCAATTCACCAATACCCAAGCTAGAGAAGGTGTAGAAGTTAGAGTACAGGAACCAAAAAGAATCATTTAAGAGGCTACACAACAAGTGTATATCTTGTAGAGCCTACATTTTCCACTACAAAGTCGATGCCTACTACTATAGAAGTAGCAAAACCTAGTAGTAGAGGATTCCCTAGCCTATTGGAGAAACAAAAATGAAGATTCATAAAGTTACTAAAGAGGGTTCTTCAGTGAAGGATGTGGAGCCAATATATGTTGAGGATTATCTTTGATGGGAGGACTCCATTACCCCACCAAGGTTCAACATCCCCATCATTGAAGAGAAAGAATATGTAAATATTCATAGATCAAAGAACTAACGAAGGAATTGTAGATTGCTAAGGGTGAAACAACTATGTGGAAAACCGAATCTCAAGCACGAGGAGAGGGCATCATCTCTATTCAAAAGCACCAACAAGTAATTAAGTTATTGGATGAAACTGGATAAAAAAACAAACCTTAAGTAAGTTAAGAAAGGATAATATCATTAGTTATGCATTTGTCATAGGCAACCGAGGTTTGACACTATAAGTTTGGGCATTTCTCAATTCTTATGTGATCATGTAATATACCACCATAGGACATGTAATAGTGGTTCCATTTCAAAAAGCACATTATTTAGAACATGATATGTATTAGCATGCCATCTCACAGTTATAAAGCATTACACATTTGTCACTAGTTTCATTGCTAAATTCACACTATTCCTGGAAACATTTTAGTATACATGTTGTTCCCTCCATTGGAACACCTCACTTCTTTCTCCATCTACTCCTTAATTAGAGAAAAAATTCCACTAGCATTGTGAGAAAGAAAGGGACTTGTTAGATAGTTCCTTTTGCACTCCCAACCATCTCATCTAGAGCTTGACAATATTATGATTTGACCTAGACATGCAATTCAAAATATGTCTACTCTAATCCTATAGATGAGCCACCTATAAGATAATACTTAGGTGCAATTGCTGAGAAGTTGGCTTTGGTTAATAGGTTAGGTACATCATTAAGAAGATGTTACTTCCTCAGGTCTAGGGAATCCTCTCTCTCCTCCCCCCATATACACTACTATGACATCCTCATTTTCCATTATGGATTTGAAAGACATCAATTTGGTATTGTAGTGCCCCATCTCTTGTTATAGTTAGTTAAGATTGGTGAACCTAGAATGAACTAATCCATACTTTAGATTGATATTTTTGGAATGGTATTTTATTGTGGCATCATATGTGATATCTATGCTCTCATATGCTTGTGTATCTATGCATTATGCATTATTATGTTTCCACATATGTTTTGCTATGTGTTGATTATCATGATGGGAGTATTTCATGATATTTGGAAAATCCATAATATGATGTGTTGAAAAGAGGTTTTTATAGTATTACATAATGCAGATATCATGATGAATAACATATGTAGGATCCGTTGTTTCACTTAGTTGGATTAAGATTACGTAGGTGCATAGTGCATTGTTTGAAGAAATTTCAACATTGGCACCATTCATTGCTCACCATGTGGCGTCGGTGGATGACATTGGTGATGGGCGTGTTGGAAGACATTCCATGACATTTCAAGAGAGTTTCAACAAAGATTCTATAAATGGGAATGAGGAATTATGACAATGAGATTACATGATGAACATTGATGCAAACATGGACGATCTCAAATATTATGTGAGGACATCAAACATCCTTCAGTCTTCAAACCCTCGCATACCGTCAAGGCATGTGTCTACTCTAACCATGTCAAATTTCGATGCATACAGGCACAGTTTGAAGAAATTTCAATGTTCACCCCATTCACTGGTCACTGTGCGGCGTTGATGGATAACACTGGTGATGGGTGTGTTGGTCAAAGACGTTCCATGACATCTTGAGAGAGTTTCGACAAAGATTCCATATATGGGAATTATGACGAATGATGACAATGCGACTACATGATAAATGTTGATGCAAACGTGGACGATCTCAAAGATTATGCGAGGACGTCAGGCAATATCCTTCCATATTGAGACCCTCACATACCGTCAAGGCATGTGTCTAGTCTAACCATGTCAAATTTTGACGCATGCAGGAATAGTTTGAAGAAATTTCAACATTGGACCCATTCACTGCTCACCGTGTGGCATTGGTGGATGACATTGGTGATGGGCATGTTGGAATACGTTCCATGAAATTTCAAGAGAGTTTCGACAAACATTTTGTAGATGTGACTAACGAATGATGACAATGACACTGTATGATGAACATTGATGCAAATGTGGACGATCTCAAAGATTATGTGGGGACACAAGGCATCCTTGAGCCTTGAAATCCTCACATACTGTCAAGGCATGTGTCTAGTCTAACCGTGTCAAATTTCAACGCATACAGGAACAATTCGAAGAAATTTCAAAGTTGGCCCCATTCACTACTCACCATGCGACATCGGTGATGGGCGTGTTGGAAGACGTTCCATGAAATTTCAAGAGAGTTTCGACAAAGCACTAAATCCCTTAACCCCTAAGCCATTGACCCTTAATGCCTTAAGCCCTAATCCCTGAACCCTTAAACCCTCAACCTTAGTTAATCACTAATCCCTTAACACAAAATCCCTAAATCCCCTAACCCCTAAGCCATCGACCCTTAAACACTTAAACTAATCCCTAATCCCTTAATCCATAAACCCTTATGCCCTAAGCACTTAAACATTAATCCCCTAGCCCATAATCCCTAAGCCATTAACCATTAAACTACCTAACCCGTAAGCGCCAAATCCCTTATCTCTTGACCCTTAATCCTTTAAACCCTAACCCCTAATCCCTTAACCCTTAATCCCTATACCCCAAATCCCTAAATCCCATAACACTCAAAGCCCCTATCCACTTAACCCCAAACACCTCAACTAATTAACTATTTAGGCACATCCAACACTAAATCTGACGCTATTTACGACGCTATTAGCACCTAATTTAGCGCCTACATGCTTAGGTCAGTGCAAAAAACGCCAAAAATAGCGCCATCTTGATAAATAACGTCGACTTTTTCAAAAAATTGGAGAAAAATACACTAAAACAATCTTTGGAATCAAATCATAGGGGTTTGTTGTAGTGAAGAATCTTGTATATTTCGTAATGCATAGGTTAGTGAGTTCCCAATTGATAATTTCAACATCATATTTTTAGTATGCTTAGGATTTTTGTTATCTTGTGTATAATATGCAAACTACTAGGTGCTCTTATGTAAAGTGTTGTTGAGAATTGTGTGTTTATGTCTATTAGAGTGCCCATTATACTTATTAATTGTAGCCTGGGCTCAAGGGTGACAAACTTTTTAGGGTTGCTTATGGTTGGGTGGAAAAATGCTCCTCCTTAGCTATTCCACATGATTAAGATATCTTTAGTCATATATGAGTATTATTTGCATGTTGTAATTTGGATGTGGTGTTAAACATTGTTTAAGAGTACATACATTTTGTTATTTGTAAGATCTTATACATTCAATCTTAATGAATTTCGTGTTTACTTCTACTTAATTAGTAAAATCGTAAATTCTAAGTTAATGCACATTTATAAATACCTTCTTAGTTGTAACCATGGAGTATATGAGCATATGAGTGTATTGTATTCCCAATGAGGAGGTTGGGTGCACCTGCTCTAGCTCAATTGAGTGTGAATTTTATGGTTTCAAGGTGAAAGCGGGAAGGTGGGAGAAGATATCGTTATGTTATTTTGGTTTAGTTTGTGTCCGGTTGTTTTGATGGAGGCAACAAGGTGGGCAAGCATGTGACATGAATAACCCTTATGTTGATAGAAAGTGTAGTGGTTTGAGGTATTGCATGTGGTGGTTGTTAAAGAAGGGATGAAGCATACAAATGTGACCCTAGGAAACACAATTGAGTGGTACACAAGGGTAAGTTTCATTGACCATGGGCCATGTGTGAAGGCTCATAGTTATACGAACAATACATTGGGGAGTACATGTAGCATTAAACTAATTTGTTAGTAAAGTGATCCTTATAGGTGGAATGGACACAAGAATGGCACAATGGTAAACATGCAATAAGTATTTGTAGAAATCTAAACCTTAAATCCAAATGTAGAGATGTAAAGGGTAGAAGGTGATGGTGGACATGACTAAACATAACATTGAAAACCCACTCAAGTTGGGGGAAGTACATGCATATTGTTGATATTATGGTAGCTGTGAGAGGTATTAACCTCTACATGTAACCCTGACAAGACTAGAATATTCTTGGAAGTAAGAGAAACCCTAAAACGTTGGATAATAACCCTAGGAGACAAGTCGGCTCAAGAGAATATTTATTATTGAGTTATTAGCCTCGAGAAGTAGAAGTCGACCTAGTTAGGTCACTTGGAGGACTATAAATAAGAGGGTGTTAGAGCTCATTTGTCACTCTCACTCTCACAACTGCATAAAGACTAGTGGTGTGCAAGTTTGGAGAAGAGTTGTTGCAACTGGCATTTTGGTTTTGGCTTGGACTTTCTCTTGGTTATGGTTTGGACTTTTTGCTTGGTACGCTGGCTCTGGAGAGAGGTACACTACCTTGGTTGGCTATTGGTTCTAGGGTTTGCTTTCATAATTATTCTCTTTGTCAAGGTTAATGATCCGAATTTAGGAGCGGAATGAACTGATTAACAAACTAAATACAATGAACACATAGATATGAAGAACAACACAAATATCCAGTGAACAATATCTTCTATTGAATAAATGAAATAGGTTGAAACTGTAAAACTGCAGAACTGGAGCACTTGCTCGAATGGTGGTAGCTATCTCTAAGAAGAGATGTGGCTGCTACGCGCATCCGTCTGAGCAACATCATTACAATGAAGCTCCATATGCCTTTTTAATATTACTCATAAATGCCAAAACCCTAGACATCCAAAAACCTAACCCTAGGAGGTGAAACGCCAAAATTCATGTGGGCCCCTATGGGTAAGCTGGTACCTCAACTTCCCGGGGTCGTAACTTTTGCATACGACCTCTGTTTTAGGCGTGTGATAGCCCGTTGGAAAGGTCTTTTAGATAACTACACATTATTCCATTGAACTCTAACTATGTGTACATTTTAACTGTGGCGAGCCAAAAAAACATTATTTAGGGCTCCAAAATGGCCCCGGAAGTACAACAAGATGTGTTGACATGAAAACATTCAAAATAAGCCAATTGGATTAGGTGAGAGGCCACTAGTATCCACCTAGAAGATGTCCAGGGCTTCAGACATCCCCAAAAGTGTAGAACGCATAATTACAAAGAAGTACATAAGAACATGTTTAACTAAAAACTGACAAGAGGAGCCAGTTGGAATAGGTGGGTGGTCACTAATACCCACCTTGATTGATCCTCCCCCCTTAGGAAGCAATGGTCTCCATTTCATTGAGTTCCCCCATGAAGGGAGGAAACTTCTGCTGGATTTATCCCCAGGTAAGCCACTTGCCTTGGTGTAGGATTTTCCCTACCTTGAAAACCTGATAAATCTGGATCCTCTACTGGTGAGTGCCCTTGACCTACATGTCCACTATCTTATCAGTGGATGCCTATTCCATGCAGTCAGGGTTGAGCTATGTTGGTGTCATTTGTTCTGCGATCCTTGAGGTGTCCAATAATGGTGGAAAATATGTCTAAAGGAGGTCCACATTGAACACTGGGTGCAAGCCAGGGAATGGTGAAGTGTTGAGCTCAAAAACATTGTTACCCACATCCTTGGTGACGGTGTAAGGCCCATAGCAAAGTGGGCAGAGCTTTCGTTGGGGCCCTGTAAGATGCTCCTTCTGCAAGTGTGACCAGACCTTGTATCCAACCTAAAACTAGTGCGGTACCTTGTGTTGATCATGGCGTTGCTCGTATTTAGCATTGGCTTTCTGCAAAATCTCTTGGACCTGTTGACGGATGTGTTGAATCCGCTCAATGTATCTGGTGTATTTTCCAGTCTCAGACTAAACATGGGAAGATTTTGTCTGTGTGGTTGCCAGAGGTAGTGCAACATCAATGGGACCCAAGGGTTGGAATCTCAGTCCCACCTAAAATGGGCTATGGTCGATGGAGCTATGGAAAGCCATGTTGTAACTATGTTGAACATAGGGGAGACTCTCATCCCATGTATGCAAATTCTTAGAGTTGTACATGCGCAGGATGTGCACGATCATCCAATTGGTGACCTTTGTTTGGTCGTCTGTTTGGGGGTGGAAAGCGATGGATTTAGTGAGCTTGGTGTCCAACAGTGACCAGAGACTCAACCAAAATGTGTTGAGGAACCTGTTGTCCCGATCGAAGATGATGATATGTGGTATCCCAAAATGGACCCACACTCATTCGAAGAAGATCTTGGCAGTATCTGCCACTATGATGTTCTTCTTGCAGGCTGTGAGGATGACCATCTTCGAAAACCGATCAACGACCAGAAATACACAATCATTACTTTGCTTGGTGGACGAAAGGCCAGACATGTAATCCACTGAGATGGATTCCCACAACTTCTCGGTGGTGGGAAGAGGGGTGTATAAGCCTTGCTTCTTGATGGTTGGCTTGGAAATGGCATAGGCAGTGCAAGATCTAATATACTTGTTGATGTCTTATCAAAGTTTCAGCCAATAAAAATGTTTCTGGAGAACGACCACAATTTTCTCCACGACAAAATGTCCTGCCACCCGACTATAGTGGGATTCCCAAATTAGCTTTGCACACTCACTTACAGGAACACATAGATGGACCAGATGGCATAACAACCCGTCCTGAATGTGAAAATTAGTGACAGTCGCACTTGTACCCAAGATCTGAAAGGTGGTGACGAAGTCTGGATCTTGTTGATAAAGTTGGGGCCACTTAGATGCCTCATGTCCATAGGAATGGAGCACAGTGGTGAGTGCAGCTACGAGAGGTCAGCTAAGATAGTCAACGACACGATTTGTGCTCCATGTCTTATACTTGATGTTGAGATGGAACCTATGTAGGTAGGTGGACCACTTCTAATGGCGGTCATTCTGCAACATCGCCTGTGCCTGTATGAACTGTAGAGGCTTGTGATCAATCTGGATGATCATCTCCTTTCCTAGAATGTAATGTTTCCATTGACGATAGGATTGTACAATGGAATACATTTCCTTGTCATAGGTGGGGTATTTCCGGACAGTATCTGAGAGTGTCTCACTATGGTATGCCATCAGATGATCATGTCGAGTGAGAACTGCGCCTACAACATAGTCAGATGCATCGGTCTCAATCTCAAACGATTGTTGTCGATCAGGTAAGGAGAGTATTGGAGTTGATCACAAGCGATGCTTTAGATAATCAAATGCTCATTGTTGTTCCTTCACCCACATTAAAGTTTCCCTGCCACCGCCCTTGGTCATGTGGTCGAGGGCCCATGCAATATGGGAGAATCCCAACATGAACCATCGGTAGAAATTAGCTAGTCCCAAGAAGCTCCAAAGCTCGATTAGTGTGGTCGAGGTTGGTCAGTCACGAATGACTTGGATCTTAGCGGGTTCGACATGTACCCCATGCTCATCAACGATGTAGCCCAAGTATTGGACTATGTTCATGCCAAAGGAACATTTTTCCAAGTTGGAATATAGATTGTGTTGTCGTAGAGTGCTCAAAACTTGTTGAATATGCCACATGTGCTCCTCCCAAGTTGTGTTGAAGATGAGGATGTCATCCAAATATACCACCACAAAAGAGTTGGTGAAGGGTCTCGATACATCATCCATCAACCTCATGAAAGTGGTTGGTTCATTTATTAGGCCAAAGGGCATGACCAACCATTCGAAGATACCTTATTTAGATTTGAAAGTTGTCTTCTATACATCAGTTGGTTTGATGGGAACCTGGTGGTAGCCACACTTTAGGTCAATCTTGTTGAAGAAATTCCCCCCCTTGAGTTGGTCAAGAAGGTCATAAATCCTGGGAATTGGGTATCGGTTTCTCACTGTGATTTTGTTTAATGCTCTATAATAAATGCAGAGTCGTCGGGTCCCATATTTCTTCTCCAACAGTACAATCGAGCTTCTGCAAGGGGAGGAGTTGGGTATGATGTGCCCCTTTTAAAGAAGCCCTTGGATCTAACGCTTGATTTCATCATTTTCCATCAGTGAACGATGATAGACTGGTCCATTAGGTAGAGGTGCACTGGGGGTTAGATCAATTAGATGCTTGACTTGGTAGTGCATTGGTACCCCGATGTGTGAGGAGAAGATGTCTCTGTATTCTTCCATGATCTCGTCCACTTGCTTCTGTTGCAAAGAGAGGCTTTGTGTAGAGGCCATAGATGTGGCGACGACCTTCTGCTTACTGTGAGAACAGATCACAAAGAAGACAAATTTCTTGGTCTGTGAAATGACCTTACTGCATTGCTTAGCAGAGTTTAAAGAAATTGCGGTAGGCGATGCTACCTCTGGTATCCTATACAATTATCTATCCAAAGTAATAATAACACTGTGGGATCTAGACTCATACACATCACGACGCTTCCAAAAATATGGTTGTCCTAAAAGAACATCACAAACTTCAAGGGGAGAAATATCACATAATACCTCATCTTTTAAGGGCTTGATGTCCTAGGGCAGACGACACTGTTGGTTGACACGAAGACACAGTTGGTTGACACAAAGATATCTTCCTTGGAGAAGCTTGCCGATGGTGTAGGGTTATGGGTGCGGTGTCGTCAGTAGGTCCAACCGCTTGACGACCTTTGCTGAGATCAGGTTCTTCTATCTAACGTTGTCAATAACGAAATGAAGTGGAGCCCACTTTACCCACATATGTGAGTGAAATAGATGTTCCCCTTCCTCTGGTTCTTCTGGTTCGCTTGGCTGGATTTTGGCGGTAGAGACAGTGGCACTAGGTTCAACATCTATAATTTGCTTCCCTCCTTCTGGATTTGATTCAGAATCATAATCGACCTTTGACTCGGAAGCCTTTAGCTTGGCCACGAGTGACTGCTTGGAGTGACATTCTTCAGTGTTGTGCCAAGGGATTTTATGGTATTCACACCATTTTCTCGTGTCCTTCTTCATCTTCTCATTGCTCTTCTTGTGTTGTGGCTTGGACTGGTTGTCCTGAGAGTGGCCATATTTTCTCTGTCCCTTATTGTGTGGGTTGGGGCCACCTTTGCCTTGCTTTGGCTGTGAGGAGTTTGCAGATCCAAACTCTCGCCTCTTCTGCTTAAATTTCTGCTCGATCTTGACCGTACCCAATGAGCCAATCTATAGAAATTCCATTTATGTTTTAATGTATCTATGAAAACAACCACGATATTTGAGCACCAGATGTCGCTCAGAGTCTTTGATACCCAACTTGGTGCACAAGGTATGGAAAATATTAGTGAAAGCTAGTACTATTTGGTCCCTTTCTTGACGTAGGGTAGTCCATCTGGTGTACTAGTCCTCGTAGCTTCCAATAGGGCAGTATTGTTCTTTAATGGCATCCCAGAAGGAATCCCATGTAGGGGCAACTGCAAATATTGCATATTCCTCTATGGCCCTTTGCTCAAAGTAAGTGTCCCACTGGTCCTTAACATGGGGGATGACCTTGAGGAGTGCAAAAGTAATCTTTTCCCTATTGAAAAAAATTATGGATATAAAAATACCCTTCGAGCAGATTCAACCATTTATCTACATCATATGCATCTATCAGTCCTTCAAATAATGGAATATCAAAATTTACTTGTACCTTTAAGGGGGTTGCGTGGCCTCTTGATGAAGATGCTTCTCCTGTGGGCAGCCGTCGAAGGATCTGTGCAAAGTTGTCCATCATTTCGTTCCTTTGTCGCGTAAGGGCTTCCTCGAGAAACATTTTATAATTATCTCCTGCTTCATCATCTTTCTTTTTGTCTCCCATGGGTTGTTGTCGGGCTCTGCACGACAGATTTTGCAACGACTCAATTGGTTCGAGTCCCAAATTCTTGTACCCAGATCTTGTCGGGGACATGCACGAAGAAAAATAAGTGAAGAGAAAACCGCTCTAATACCACTGATCCATATTTAGGAGCAGAACAAATTGATTAACATAATGAATACAATAAACACAGAGATATGAAGAACAACACAGATATCCAGTGAACAATATCTTCTATTGAATAAATGAAATAGGTTGAAACTATAAAACTGCAGAACTAAAACACTTGCTCGAATGGTGGTAGCTATCTCTGAGAACAGATGTGGTTGCTACGCACATCCATCTGAGCAACATCATTACAATGAGGCTCCAAAGGCCTTTTTAATTACTCATGAATGCCAAAACTCTAGACATCCAAAAACCTAACCCTAGCAGGTGAAACGCCAAAAGTCATGTGGGCCCCTATGGGTAAGTTGGTACCTCAACTTCCCGGGGTCGTAACTTTTGCATACGACCTCTGTTTTAGGTGCGTGATAGCCCGTTGGAAATATCTTTTAGAGAACTACACATTACGCCGTCAAAATATGACTCCATCTACAATTTGACTATGGTGAGCCAAAAAAACACTATTTAGGGATCCAAAACGACCCTGGAAGTACAACAAGATGTCCTGACATGAAAACATACAAAATAAGCCAGTTGGATAAGGTGAGAGGCCATTAGTATCCACCTGGAAGATGTGTAGGTCTTTAGACAGCCCCAGAAGTGCATAACCCACAATTACAAAGAAGTACAGAAGAATGTGTTGAACTAAAAACTGACAAGAGGAGCCAGTTGGAATAGGTGGGTCACCACCAATATCCACTTGGATCAATTAATGTGCTCGAGGGTGGCATTTATGCCTATGGTTGGGTGACAATATCGAGATATTGTCTATGGTGAAATGAGCAAACCCATTTTTCTAACAGGTTATGAGCCCACACTATCTTTGGACAGTCTAACCGATGGAAGATAGATTGGGAGGATTTTCTCAGTTATAGTTGTAGTTGCAATCAAAGTTTTTGTTGCAGCAATGAAACCATAACTCTCTTGTTGAGGCACTTTAAGTGAATAGATTGACCTAATTCCTATACAGCCTAGTGCACCTCCTGATACTCTCAACAAGCCAAGACGTCAAGTTTGAGTTTTTGGTAAAAGTCAAAGGTAGACCAAGTCAAAGCAGTCATGACTTACTCTATGAAGTGAAAAAACAAGTTAGAAGGGGATTCTAACTTCAGAGCATGGAAGACAAGGATTGACCTCATCCTTGCCAAGAATAAAGTGTTGGATATTGTCAAAGGCAAGATCATGGAACCATAGTTTGAAGCAGGAAAAGAGAAGGAACCTCATAACGTTGCAGTTATGAAGAAGTTCAAAGACAATGACATCAACACTATGAGTATCATAGTGGACTCTGTAAAATACCACTTGATACCCTACATCTCTCATCTAAGAAGATGTATGATGTCCTAACTAACTTCTTCTCAGTCAGAAACATTGGACAAGTAATGAGTTCAAGGAATGAGCTTCGTGACATTAAAATGAATGATGATGATAGCATACCATCATAATTTTTGAGAATCTCTTGGTTAAGAGATGAACTACAAGCTATTGAAAAAATCATTTCAGAAAAGGAACTAGCAAATATAGAACTCAACGGCCTTCCCAATACATGGGATGCATTTGCCACAAGCATGAACACAAGAAAGGAGTATCCCACATTTGAAGAACTTTGGACTTGTTGTGCACAAGAAGAATCAAGGATTAATGCAAAAGAGAAATCCAAAAAGAAATATGATGATCAAGCCTTCATAACAAAATTCAAGAATTTTAGGAATAAGAGGAAGTTTGGCTTAAGGAAGAAACCAAATCAAGAAAAGGATATGTCAAAAATACAATGCTTCAATTGTCGAAAATATGGTCACTACATGAACCACTATCATGAGTTAAAGAAAAGGAAGGAAACAAGCGAAGCAACAGTTGCCGAAGAAAGGGAACCCTCAAAGAAATCCAAGCAGGATAAAAAAGACTTCTTCTTCTAGTCAAGGTAACAATGTTCTTTATATAGTTCTTGTACATATCATGGATATCTGTTTCTTAGAAGAAAAAATGGTCAGTAAACAATACCTATGAAAATAACAAGATAAGGATTGTTATTACAATAACTACAAGAAGATGAAGTACGTTGGC
Organism: Picea engelmannii; assembly: GCA_009831015.1. NCBI lineage: Eukaryota > Viridiplantae > Streptophyta > Pinopsida > Pinales > Pinaceae > Picea > Picea engelmannii. The sequence continues at coordinate 146,682 of ML810231.1, forward strand.
AAATTCTTGAGGAATCTATTATATAAGTGACAACTACCAGATAGGTCGAAATCAGAATCAAACTTGAAGAGACCTAGAAGGAGTCAAATCAGAAAGAAGTCAGTAATCGAGAGGAAATTAGAATAATACTTGTGACACTTTGCAGAAGGCAATAAGGATGTAGACGAAAGCATGGACTCTCTTAGATGGAGGGAGTTGATTACACAATTCCAAAAGAAGAGCATGCATTCATGCATGAAACAAGGATTAGGAGGGAGCTAATCCTAAATGATGTGATCCATTGAAGAATCCGTGAAGATTATGAAGTATCTGTCCATGTTCCCATTGAAAGTAGTAGCCATGATAAGCAACACGTGTTTAGTTTGACTCTAGAAGAAGTCTTCTTCGAAAAGAAGTCTTAAGTATCCTTGGTTGTCCATCTGCATCCATGCTCTCGTGATGAAAGGAATAAGTTGGAATCTTCAGGAAGGAAGGGCATGGAATCTATAGAAGACTCCATGGACCCAAAAGCTAAAGAGGAACATGATGAAGAACATGAATATTCCAAGAAAGAAAGAAAATCCAGAACAACAGTTATTATATCGAGAATCACAAGACTACCAACGTGGTTTGAACCCACTAGAAGCAATCAACTAGAAGAAATGGAAGTTGTGATGAAGAACAATGTATGTAAGAAAATGTGAAAAATACTTATAAATGGAAGCATTGCGAGATTCAAAACTAGAGGTTCTTCCAGAAGAAGGGAGAAGACTATAACGACAACTTGTTCCAGTAAATCAGATATACCTCTTGAAGTATCCATGAATTGAAATTTACATGTAAAAGATCGTTCTTCCCAATAAAGAAATTCAAGAAAGAAGCTTATATGAGAAAGAGACCCATGTATGCAAATGGAAGAAGACCTTGTATGAATTCAAGCAACTTGATGCATAGTATCTCATATACAACAGAAGTGTGGCGAAAACTTCCTATGACAGAGAAAGTGTATCATAATGATTATTCAAAAGTCCGGGATGATGGATTGTAAATCCATGGAAAACTCCCATGATAATAGATTTGAAGAAGTTGAAGAGACTCTAATCCTGTAGACCCATCTCTGTATTGACAATCGATTGGCTTGTTAATTTATTTGGAGGATACTCAACCATATATTTGTTTTGTGGAATGTTTAAACTATGACATACAACTACATGAGTTTATCGATTCGGATTGGGCAGGGTGTGCAAATGACAAAAGAAGTGCTACTTGGATATGTTTCAATTTGAGCTTTGCCACGATGTCAAGGGCTAGTAGGAAATAGAAGTCTATTGCAATCAACACTACAAAAGCAGAGTATATTGCAGCTTGTGATGCTTGTACATAAGCAATAAGTTGATTTCTGGACCGTCTGATCGGATGTTGAATTCAACCATGATATATTGTAATGATTAGAGCTATGTGAAGCTTTCAGATAAACCGTGTTCAACGACAAGTCGAAGTACATTGAGATCAAGCATTGTATTCTTCGTGATAAAGTCTAGAAGAGAGAAGTGTTTCTCCAGTATATCTCCACAGATGAGCAGATAGTAGATATTTTGGTAAAACCTGTTTAAGATGAAAAGTTTGCGTACTCAAGGGGAAAGTTGGGGCTCGTGGAGACAACTTCTTATTGAAAAAGGAAGTTATTACTCCCAGGTTGAGAGGGAGCACTGATATGTTGTTGATTTATGGACAATCATTTTTTCAGTTCGGAAAATGGTCTAGGATGGGCAGTTCCTTTCCAGTTCGGAAAGTGGTTCGAGATTTCTAATGGACATGCATTTTCCAGTTTGGAAAATGGTCCAAATCGGATAGTCATTTTTGTAATGAAAATGGTCTGATAGATTGTTGATGTACCATATATAATGATTCCCCTTATGGCCAGTGTGGGGGAATGGTCTAGGACAATCATTCTTCTTGGCAGTCACTTTGAATAGTGGTCAAGTAGAATGGCCCGCCTCACTGGGCAGTCATTCTTTCAAAGTTCACAGTTATGAGCAGTTTCGAATAATGGTCCATTTTGGAGGTTGGTGCAAGACCGTCATTTCCATAGGAAATGGTCCAGACAATCATTCCCCGGGGAAGACTCATTCTCTCCAGGTTGCTTTTGATTATTGCCAGAGGAATGGCCTAGTTAGGTGAATGATCTAGGTTCAACAATTAGGGACATGCATTCCCTAGGGCAGACTCATTCTCTCCAAGTTGCACTATGATTAGTGTTGGAGGAATGGCCCAATTAGATGAATGGTCCAGGCTCATAAATCAGGGACAATTATTCTTCTATGCTTGAGAAGAATAGTCCAAATAACCCATGGTCAATGTTTTACTTATTGATGGCAAATGCTCTTCCATATCTCACAGATGTGAGTGGAAGAATGGCCCATATGACTCAATTTATATCATGATATTGTGTTATGCCGGTTGATATAAGATGCTATGATTGTTGTGAAGACTATATGTCTTTGGACAGTAGTTGTATGCTACTGTGGTGGATGTGTTCCACTGGTTGTGACTATGTGTCATTGGTTAGTAGATGTGTGCTACTAGGTGTGGTTGTGTACCACTGGATATTAGTTCTGTACTACTATAGATAGACACAATTGTGTTCTATTGGATGGTATTGTTTTGATTGTGGTGGAGACTATCACTAATGTTGGATATGATTGCTAGCTAGATGGATAGTTAGTATACTGATGGATATACATTCTCCCTTTGGAAACTGGTTCGGGACAATCATTCTTCTAAGACGTATGTCTAGATTAGAAGAATGATTCTTGTATCACTCTTTGGAGTGAGTAACTTATTCAACATCACGCTCGATTACTCATATGGAGTATGGCTTCGAGAGATGATGCAGTTGATACTATCAGATGATACTGATAGTGATTATGGTGCTCATGATTTGACCATGAGATAACCTGTGTGGCTATGATGATGCTATCGGTTGAATGGTATGTTTGTGCTCAAAACCATTTCCTTTAATACCTCCCTAGCTAGGAGGGAGTGTTGATATTATGGTAGTTGCGAGAGGTATTAACCTCTACATGTAACCCTGGAAAGACTAGAATATTCCAGGAAGCAAGAGAAACCCTAAAACGTTGGATAATAACCCTAGGAGACAAGTCAACTCAAGAGAATATTTATTATTGAGTTATTGGCCTCCAGAAGTATAAGTCGACCCAGTTAGCTCACTTGGATGACTATAAATAAGAGGGCACTAGAGCTCATTTGTCACTCTCACTCTCACAACTGCATAAAGACTAGTGGTGCACAAGTTTGGAGAGGAGCCGCAGTTGCAACTGCTGCAAGTAACATTTTGGTTTTGGCTTGGACTTTCTCTTGGTTATGGTTTGGACTTTCTGCTTGGTACGCTAACTCTAGAGAGAGGTACGCTACCATGGTTGGCTATTGGTTCTATGGTTTGCTTCCAGAATTATTCTCTCTGTCAGGGTTAAGATGCTTGGGGGTGGCATTTGTGCTTATGGTTGGGTGACAATATTGAGATATTATCTATGGTGCAATGAGAAAACCTATTTTTCTAACACATATTTCAACTCATTTGAATCTTCCTCTTTATCATGAGCTTCCCTAGAAGGGGGAAGTTGAACTTGATTCATGAATGGTTCAATTTTAGGCCACACAAAGAAAATGTTTAGCAAATGGCTATAGTTACTTGGACCAAAATTATCAAGTGTATGCCCTACTCCTTCAGGGGATCCCATGACAATTAAGAACAACCATGAAGGAAAAGGAGAAAAGACCTTGACAAAGAAAGTAATAAAGAATACAAAAACCCTTGTGGTGAAAACAAGTTTTGGAACCCATAAAAAACTAAGGTAATCAAAATGGTCCCACCATGATCACCATAAGAGATGTAGAAGTGGGATGACCAAGTGCTAACACAACTTTTAGCATAGTCTCTTGTAATCAAGGAAAAATAATGCAACTCAATCCAAATAAACTAAAATCTTCAAAGCTCCCAATTGGACAAATAAAATCAATGAATAATAGGATGGCAAAAGCATTTAAACAAGTTCACGAATTGAATTAAAAAATATTCTTGAAAACAAAATATTTACACTACACAAGCAATTCCATAAAAAATAAGAATTTTCAACATGAAATAACATGAAGGTCATTCAATTTACTATATAATTAACAAATGCACAAAGTCACAATCTTGAGCCTTCAATATTCTTGTTGAAGCCAACATGCAATACTGAGCATGATTACCACTTGCTCATGCCAAGAGTCCAAATCATGAATGTGATGGAGATGATCTATTAATGCATTTGATGTTGTCAAGGGCCTTTGTAACAAGGAGCCAAAAGAACAATGTAAACAACCAAAATGAATCCTTGTGTAGTTGTAGTAGGACATAAATACAACTTTAGTAAATATAAATGTACATAACCTCCCCATGAACCTCCATTAGTCATAAAAGAGGGTTCAATGAAGAACTCAATGGAACAATGCCACAACAACATCGAACCCTTAAAATTATGCAATTTAGCTAGCAAATAGTCTCTCAAAGCGTGAATGAGGTTTTTTTGTTGTTGGAAAAATAAAAAAATAAATTAATTTGTAGGCAACAATCAAGTGTATGCCATCCCATGGGGATTGCACAAGCTATTTGAAAATCAATGTTCTAAAGTGTAGAATAGTCACCGAGTTATGTGGTCTTGTAGGGCTAACACAGAAAAAAATTGGTTTAATTAAGACCATTAAGCAAAGCCAATAAGAAGAGAAGTGGATCCAACAAAGATTCAATTAAAAATGAAGCCTAGTTTGATCAAGAGGGACAATAAAGAGGCTACAAGGCAAATGAATGTGAAAATGGCTATTAAAGGTTATGTGAAGTTCCTCCACAATGTTGTGAGATCTTTATGTGCAGATCCATTTGCTCCCCTCCCCATGCCTATTACAACCATGTCATACAATCCATAGCCACCATGGTGATTTTCCCACATATCTAGAATGAGGTTAATCCAAATGAAAAGCTTGGATACAATTGAAACTAGCAAGGTAGCACAACAACATAAAACCAAATAAAGACAAATTATAAAAAAACATAATGATACCATAAAGAATCACATCAAAACCCTTGAAAATAAAACTAACTCAAGGAAAAATTTATACATATCATTATCTATGGCACATATCACAACACAATGTGAATTTAAAAATGCCACCTACAATAATCACATATTATTAAGGATACTATTATTGCATGCAGGGGTGAAGTTGTGCTGGTACAAACTGTGCTACCACTTGTGCACAGTGCCCATAAACCTTAACAACTCGATGCTTGACCTATCCATATAGTTAACATCACATGGAAGCGCTGGTGCAATGCCCCCATACCTTAAATGCATTTTGTATCGATATGAGGGTAAATGTCACACAACTTCATGATATGTTTGACATTCTTTATTCTCTTCCTCATTATACACTAATGAAGTATGAGAATCATTAAAGACTATCTAAATGAGACACCCCTTCTTACCTTCAACAAAGATAAAAACCACCTCTAATATCACCTCTCTTATTGGTGACCAAAAATCACTGCAATTAATTAAAAAATGATCCTTTGAATGGAAGGAGGACCTACTCTCTTTTCCCAACAATCTTCTTGATATTGTTGTCATGTTTTCTAACGGAACATCCATCCCCTAACTCATAACTGATAACTTAACATCCAATCAAGTAAATAATACTCTTTTTCACATGCATACTTGCTTGATTTTTCCATTAATCTCGGTATAACTCTGTTCATTAAATATATTAAATTAAATTAAATTATTTATATATATATAAAGAATAAAGAAAGATACCCAATCAATCACATCCTCAAATTGCTCGAAATTGTTTGTACGATATTTACTGTTGTTTTTCCAATTCTGCGTAGGAATCCATCACTCAAATTCAACAAAATACGCTCAGCAATTAGTAAGAATATGTGCTTTTGATTGCACATATCGATCCAGAGACGTCAAAAACTCCAGAGCACCGTGGATCATGCAGTCTGAACCCTGAATATCGTGGCTTCATTTCGCTATCGGAAAAGGGGTAAAACGTCCGGGTTTATCCCACTCTCTATATACCCCAAACAGAACAAAAATGATATAGCATAAGGAATAAACGAGAAACAAAACAATCAAAGGCTTCACAGCACATCGCCAAACAGAACACAAATTATCTGTTAGAAAGGAATAAACGAGAAACAAAAACAGTCAAAGGCTTCATAGCACATCGGATATTTTGAGACGAGCTTTGAGAGGAGATTCGTCAGAGATACTAGTGGAAAGAAAAATGCCAAAGCGGAAGACGGGAGCCAGAAAGAAGGCAGAGAATCAGAGGGTGAGGCAGAAGGCCATTTCCCAGCAGCAATTCCAGATTGATTTGGGCAAACATCCATGCAATTCTCTCTATACTTGCGATTTTTGCCACCGCCCCCAGAAGAACAGGGCCTTCTGCTATTTCTGCGGCTCCGTTCCCAAAATCCCTGCCTGTGCTCAATGCGGCAAGACCAAATGCATGGCAGCTGGATCTGATTGCGTTGTTCGTCATCCCGGCCGCAACGTCACAGGTGGTACCCTTTACACAGTTTTTCCTTTCATAAATCTGTCTCTGTTCTTCCTTTAAGATTTAATTTTGCCCCTATTCAATATGAAAACAGTGTAGGGTTTATGCGGTATCCTATAGTCAATTCACAGATTCATAGGCCTACAAATCTAACTTGGGTGATGTCCTATAACCTAATTACTGTTACCATGGGAAGAAATGGGTAATGATGCAATTACCCGGAGAAGGAGTAGCGGGCAGGGCTTCTGTCGTAGGAGTATTGACTTTTGGATGTTGCTGGCGAAATAAGTTTTAGGAAAAAAAGAGATTACTTTGCGAGCACTAAAATTCATAGATTTATGCTTAAAACTTCAATGGAGTCTTAAAACAAATTTACCAAGGCTATGGCCAAGCCATACCAGACATAAACTGAAAGCTATAAAACCAGATTGGCAAGTCGAAGGTGATGATAAAATGGACAAAAAAGGTCCAAATTGAAGAGATCCAGTAGTTGTTACTGCTTAAGGGGCCCCAGTCCGTGGTCTGTTATCACACAAACCCTCACTTCTTGAGATAAAGTCCTAAAGCTCAAGCAAGGCGTTGGTGTAATTAAGAGGGAGGTCACTGTCACCTCTCCAACCCTCTTCTGCACTTTAGGCCGGTTCTCCTCCGGCTCAAGGTGGGCTTCTCTATAATAGGATTACTAGAACTTGTGCAAGAAATTCCAAGGTGAAACGAAGAGATGGTTCTAGCAAAACGGATTTTTTATGAGTTAAGAAGGCCTCCCTCTTAGTTACACCAAAGCCTTGCTTGAGCTTTAGGACTTTATCTCAAGAAGTGAGTGTTTGTGTGATAACACGGTCCATATAGCCCTTACAGCTTGGCTAGCTTGGCTAGCATTGCTTGAGTGCAGGGCTCAGTTGATCACAAATTCTGATCGTTGGAATGAAAACGGAATCAACAATCTTGCTTGACGGTAGACACACTGACCTAAGATCAAAGACATAAAGCCAATTCATCCAACGGTCGACATCCAATTGAACCGCAAGTGTAATGTGAGGAATTGAGTATTTCTACGCAGGAAACAGCTAAAGCCAAAATATCAGAAATCTAATTGACCTAATGACATTTCTAGCTAGGATTGTAATATTGTTAGGCTAATTTTGTTGTTGAAGGAGGAATGGAAAGATGGACCCAACCTAATCAATTGAGATTCAAATTGTATCTAATGAATTGAAAATCAAAATTGTCTGGTTAAGTTAGTCTTAAGTGAAGGACAATCTAAACAAGACCTGGGACCAAAAGGGGCCGAGGATCAAAACCAAGTGCAATAATGCATCCAGTGACCCTTAATTGATCCAACAATCAATATCTAGATCTCTTTTAGATGCCAAGGTTAAAATCCATAAGTCTGGATTCGAAGTTGGATGGATTAAGAATCCTAAACCTAAGGCCAAAGACGATCTTGTCAATTGACTCAATGATCAAGGATTCAATACCAAAACATTGCCTAGAAACATTGTTTTTCATTGACCTCAACGCTACTCTAAAACTATGATTTTATATAAGTTCCTCACTTAAACACCAAGAAGGACTTTGGGCCAAAAGTATTTACTGGACCTAACGGTGCCAAAATTGATTGAAGGAAAGAACTTGTTTCAGATTTATTTCATTCTCAAAGGCTAAATTCTAAACTTAAACAAAGTTTAAATGTTTAAATTTTGGTTAATCTCATAAAGGTGAAAGTACTAACAAGCTTTCCAACCTAAACTCAAGACCAGAGATCATCTGTCAATCAGTCTAATGATAGAATTAAAACCCTGCTAAGACAAAATTATGTTCAATAGATGATATAAATTGGGCTAATGAATGTTCTTACAAGAAATCAAATTCTTTTGTACTAGGAGCATTATCAGATCTGAATCACATATTGAATCAAACACTGAAACTCCAATTGTAAAACTTGAATTTAAATATTTTGATTCAAAATCGGTAAAGCCAGAATGGAATAATTAATATTACTGCATTAAAATCCTAATCAAACATTCAATCATCAAAGAGAATGAAGGCTCGAATCATTTGGAGAAGAGTACTAAGAAGAGCACAATCCATATTCCATAAACTAAAACACTCTTACAGACAAAACACATTATCTGAATTTGCCAAATCCAAGTCATTATTGAAGATCCAACTGCCCAAAAATATGCACGAGAGCACCTTTGCCTCCAACAATGGGGTCTTGAAATACAATGGAGCAACAATTTGTGTGAGAACATCTAATTCCCTCACAGGCCTGTTCCATATGGGTCGATTTCAATCCCAACACACATGATGCTTTGATGATTAATGGTTGCCAAAATATCATTATTCCATGTCATGTTACATTCAATATTCTGCACCATTAGAAATTTTGAACGTGTAAGACAACCATAGTATTTGGAGTTCAAAGTTATAAATGTATGCGTTGTAACTGTCTCACAGGTCAACATATATTATCATCGATGATGGTAAATGGAAGTGTTTGATTCTAGGTTTATTGACGGCCTTTTATTTTTTATATCCAAGTGTTAGAATTTAAGGGTAAAATGTAGACTATCTAGAAACATAAATAATTTTATTTAATTTCTAAACATTTGCTACTGTAATTCTGGATCAGCAACACATTTAAAATTTCTGATGTAAAATCTAATAACATAAATCTGAGTATTACCTTAGCCAAACAAAGAACAAAATTACCTGATATGCTGCTGTTATCCTCTTTAATGTATGCTCAGAAAAAGCTTTAAGGGATCATGGATCAAACCCTCAGGGTAGATATCATCATGATCCTTAGGACAAATTGCCAAGAAGAACTTTTAGGGTACTAGATCAGAAAACTAACCAGCTAGCTGAGAATGAAGGGGTCATGCTAATCATCAAGTAATAGGGCTAAAACAGGACACCACTGTCCAGCATAGTGGCTGAAAGAGAGGCCACTAACAGCCTTAATAAATTCAGCCCAGGAAACATAGAAACTGCTACAGCAAAGACAGAGATACCACAGTTTCAGAGAAGCCCTAACAAACCCTTACTAGGGCTACTTGTAGACAAGTAGAGGTAGCATTCAAGGACGGCACCAGCAGAAGATTAAGGCAGCAAGGTAGCATAAAGAGGGCAGCAATGGCAGCACAACAGACTGTATCAGAACAGAAAGAAGAACATCCTTTGTGGCTGGCTGGAAAGACCTTTTTAGGTCAGCGGCATGCTAAGGAGAGCAAGACTGAAAAAGGATAAACCCTTGGTGGCTGGAGCAGACCAAAATACACAAAGAAGGAGCTGAGAAACATGTCTAAAGAGGGCCGCAGCCACTTAGTAAACAGAACAAAAGAGTCGCAGAAAAACCTCAGACCAAAACTCGGCTAGGAGAGAGAGTGTGTGTAGTGAGTGAGGAATAGGTCACTTTAATTTATAGTTTTGGTAGGTAGGTTAGGGCTAGCTCATTAGTCCTTATTTTAGGGTTAGGTTTAAACCCTAACAATTAAATAAATAATATTTTAACTTTTAAAATATTAAAAGACAAGTCAAAGATCAACAAGGAAATAAGACAAGTCAAAGAGAGGGGTTTCAAAAACAAGGCGGCTAGCTTTCTTTACAAAGAATCGAACCAACACCCAAACAACAATTAAGGGGGGGCGTAACTCAAGCCACGGGTTTCAAAACAATAAGACAAAGTCAAAAGGTAAGTTCTTCTTTAATGGCAGAAATGTCCACATGAGTCTCATGATATAACTTATAAGCTTTTATCAACCCAACATATGAAGAAGCTCAATGATGTGATCATTTCCTTCTTCTTAACTGCTCCTAGGTCACATGAACCATCCCGGGAGAGAAGTGTTAAATTTTTAGCTTGATTTCTTATGCAGATTATTTCTTTGAATATTTCAACACTTTGATTCCAGCTTAATACATTTCAACAATATAGAATCATAACTGAATAGCAGTAATCATGTAGATACGTAAGCATGCACATCAACAACACATATATCCTGGGAAAACCCTGTACAGGGAGAGAAACCCCAGCAAACGATTCCTTTATTGTATTAATAATGTAAGATCACTTACAAACATCCACCATGAAAACTCTGCTCTTAAAGAGCTTGCCAAGTTGACTCTGACCTGATAGAGACCTAAGAGACCTTGCTGATATAGATGTATCCTAGTTGCTTTCAAAGACTGAGATATATCAGCTCTGATATGGGCTGTTGAAACTGCCTCTAATTGACTGATATGCACCTCTATATGCTGCCTCTAAATGCTGATCTACACAACACTGTTTGCTGCCTCTATATGCTGATATACAACACTGTTATGTTGCCTCTGTATGCAGTCCTACACGGCACTGTTTGCTGCCTCTACATGCGCCTCTATATGCTGATATACAACACTGTTATGCTGTCCTACACAGCACTGTTTGCTGCCTCTATATGCTGATATACAACATTGTTATGCGCCTTTATACTGCCTCTATATGCTGTTATGAAAACACTGTTATGCGCCTTTATATGCTGCCTTTGTATGCTGTTATGCGCTTCTATATGCTGTCTCTACATTCACCCTTACCCTGCATAACATTGTGTTGAAGAGAGAGGTCGACCTCTGCTTATAAAGGAGTGAAGAGGACAAGTAGATGGCTCGAATTAGGAACTTGTTTGCATGCTTTAACATAACTCAGCTTCACACTTTAGTTCTAAAATAGAACTAGACTTGAGACTTCAGTTACAACTCACCCTTGACTTGGCATGCATGCGTACTAACTTAGCATGCACATGTCATGCATGCAACATGCAACAACTTGACGACAATGTCTTTGACTTAGACATGCAACTTTGACTTCTACAACTCGACTCTTTACAAGGCAATTC
>ML810232.1:14322-27836 GCA_009831015.1 Picea engelmannii
AGCCTTCTAATCCCTTATTTTACACTTCAATACAATTTGCCATGGTAGAAAAATTGGAGCAGGGGCTAAAAATGGGTTGCAGTTGAAGTGAGACCTACATCGTATATGCATTGAAAATTAAATAACACCCTCCCTCATGGTAGTAAAGAGAAAATGGATATAAATGACAGCCTCTCTCTCATGGTAGAAAAAATAAAATGGAATAGACCAGGCAAATAGATTATTCATAAAATAAAAATGAGCTACCAAACAGAATGTGTGTCCAGAAAACTAGACCTGAATACCCACAAATGGACACGACACAGAAATACACAGCAGAAATACAGTAGAGGCTTGGAGTACATCGTGCTGAGAGATGAAGAGGTTGCAGAGAAGGAAGTGGTGAATATGACACAAGTACGGCCAAAGTAGTTTTCAATTTTATACATAAAAAAGGAATGTTGACAGAGTTCCTTCACACTTATAAATCTCTGCCAGTCTTCTCCAGAATAGACAACTCATACACACCCAAACGCTAGCCAAAACAGGAAGTGGGGTGGGTGCCCCGAGCACTATTCAGTCCCCACATAAGGCACTAATATATATATATGTGCAAATCGGAATCAGACGGTACACTAAATGCCACATAGATGATAAAAATGAAAAGGATCAACAGAAGGGTGCATTAATATATTTCAGAGAAAATGAAAAGAGAAAACAATACAAAAAGTTGATGAGAATTGTACAGATTGAAGTTGGGTTGTGAAAATGATTGCAACTGAAATTTGCAATCTCCCCATCATAAATTTTAATCTTAGAGTATACGGAGGTCGACCAAGAGAATTGAAATTGCAATTTTAACAACAAAGGTTTTGTATTTCAACGATCTCAGACTTACTAGATTCCGAGGTAGGTCACTGAAAACAGGGGGTATGAATGCCCTTTATAATGCGCCTGCGTTTCATGCGAAAATGGATGACATAGAAGGCCACTTTCATTACTGGACAGTTGAGACCACTTCAAAAGAACCCATCAAATTAACACTCTGCAAGAGCACGAATCAGGTTGCAATCTCTCCATAGTAACACTAGAACCCATTAGCTTATGCTGAACAATGCTTGAATCTATTAATTTCTACTTTCTTTGTGTTCGTAAGAGGTGTACCTGGAACAGGAGTAACAATTGATAAATTAATTAGCGGGAATGGTCGTTGGTGAATTGATGGCGGGCTTTGGATTTGAATGGATGTGGATGATGGGCGTGGATATGGATGGTGGTAGATGGGCCGGAGGGCATGGGGGCGTGGGCGTGGATGATGTATGGATGGTGGTAGATGGGCGGAGGTGGTAGAGGGGATGGGGCGTATGGACGGGTAGACGGCTGGAGGGCAGAGATGATCGGCGACGGGAGTCGGACGCCGTGAAAGGACGATCGACAAAGGTCGGTTTCGTTTGGCCTTTAGCCTACGCCTATTAAGTAGCACTACTATAGGCCGTATTTATAGCTTTCATGTTCAACTAATTTCACATTTCAGATATTGGTAAAGAGAATATTAAAGTTGCAGGTGGTATCAGTTTAACAAATGGATGTTTGGTATATTAGTAGCGTTGTATATGGTTGTAAATGAATAAAATTGAAAATTTGTAAATGAATGTTGATACAAATATATTGTTTCTTCAATGGTTGTATATGTAATTGATTTAGGAGGGTAATTAGAATTTGATCACTAATTTAGTATTTTAAAATATATTTTGATTGTTTTTAAAATATTTATTTATGTTTTATTATACATTTTAATAATAAAACTACCTTATTAAATGAATGTTGTCATAGTTATTAATTTGAAAGTATCATTAAAGTAAGTATTTATTAATTTCATGATTTTTATGGAATAATACAAGAAAATAATTAATAAGCAATAAATTATTAAATTACATATTATGATGATGATGATGATTAAGGTCCACTAAGACTGAATTGTTCTATCAGACCTTAAGAGGGTAGCTGATTACTTGTGATTCTTTAGAATTTTGTTTCTATGCTCGAAAAACAATAAGAGAAGCTTTCCAAGATCACCATACTTTTGTTGAGTTAAGAAGTTAGGAAGGTTGGTAGTGTGATAAATATTTTTAAAATGAGATATAATATGGGTATAAGCTGGACAATCTAAGAGAAAGTGTTTTTCATCTTCAACCTTCTTAGTGTCACAAAGATGACACACTCTTTCATCCCATGGCGTTTTAGGAATTGACCAATGCCCAATTTCACTATGGAGCTCGTGAGAATTTGTTCTTATGTTAGCAACGCTTATTTTTTTCTTTACACTTGGCAAAATGGATAGATAATTTTGATCTTCTAGATTATGGTTGATTACATCTTTATAATACCTTAATTTTCTTGTTTCCTCTAACTCTTTATCACACCACATTTTCTCCTTAAATTTTGATTTGATGTTTTTTTTAATAGTATCTTTATTCTGCAAAATGATTTCTTCCATGATTCCCCAATAGCTTAGCCAACGTCGGACGTCTTTATTCCATCCTCGCTTGAGTCGATGGTGGTTATGACTTGATTTTGAAGCAATTTTAGGTAGCCTCTTGTCTTCCATGTTGTTTAACTTGTTCTTATACATTAGGTATGTAGTCATAGCCATGTTCTCAATGGGGGAGAGGCTTGTTTCTAAGAGGAGGATGGGATAGGGTGTATTTCCTTTAATTTTGAGATTATAGGTTATAAAATAATTTTGTGTTTTCTCTATCTTTCTCCAGGATTCACGAGAGATACTACAGCCCCAGACTTCACATCCATAAAGAATAATAGGTGTAACAAGAGTCTCAAAGAGGAGTTTCTTCTTATCCCAACTCCAAAGATCAGCTGATTTACAATTGTTTTCAAGCCCATAATAAGATTTCTATCCCCCAATAATCCTTTTCCTAATGCTATAATTCCAATTGAGCTTGTGGTGAATATCAATTCCAAGATATTTGTATTAAGTCACTTCCTCTAAGTTGTTGTTTTCATATACAAAGGTATCATAAGGGATCTTATTGTATTTATTAATCATGACCTTAGTCTTATCATTATTAACAATCATACCCATATTGGAGCAAAAATCCTTGAGGATTCTTAGTTGGTTTTCACGATCATGGGGACTCCTTGCCATAAGAACGATATCATCGGCATAAAGAAGAAGATTGATTACTATACCAGTGAAAGTAGGGCCGACAAAACCTTCTTTTTCGAAGCATTATTCTAACTTGTCAATTTATATGCCAAAAAGGGTAGGGGACAAGGGACAACCTTGTTTGACTCTGATATTGTAGTTAATCTCTTTTGACCAGCCCTTAGTGTTTTTAAACTTAGAAATAACATTCTCATACATCCTTATTGCAGCAACCCTCAACCCAAGAGGAACTTTTATCTCTTCCAACCTATTCCAAAGATTTTTCCTAGGAACCATGTCAAAAGATTTTCTAAAGTCAACAAAACAACAAAAAAGATTGGTTTTAGTATTGAGGAACTCCTTTGCAATGATCCTAAATGTAACAAGATGGTACACAGTTGAATAATATCTCCTAAACCTAGCCTGTCCTTAGATCTTTTATCGTGACTTTCTAGCCAAAGGGTATATTGCTTGGACACACTTTGTGGAAGAGATTTATGAATTCTTTGACACTAACACCAACCATTTAGGTAATTTGACAAAGTTGAAACAATCTGGAACAATGGAAGACTTTATAGCTTCTTTTGAGCATCTGGCTCTTCGTACAGGGGGCATGTGAGATGTTTTTTTCCGAGAATGTTTTATTAGTGGCCTCAAGGATGAGATTCGTGCCCATGTCCTCATGGATCGGCCTCAGAGTTGGGTGGAGGCTACTAAAAGAGATAAGGAAGCACATCAGGTTGTCTCTTATCAAAACCAGAAACCTACCTTTATTCCTCGCACTAAACCAATAAATCTCACTACTCCTTCTGCTCCACTAAAGATCCAAAAATTGACTAGGGCTGAAATGGATGAATGCCTACTCAAAGGCCTTTGTTATAATTGTGATGAAAAATATTTTTCGGGCCACAAGTGTAAGGAACAAAATATTTTTATGGCCATCTCAGAGGATATTTTAGAAGAGGATGTTGAAACTTCCCTTGTGTTTGAGTCACCTGAACCCACAGACATAACCCCTCCCTCAGCCCTCCCAAAGTAGAACTGGTTATTTCCCTAAATGCTCTCACTGGCTTCTCTGGCCCCCAAACCCTCAAGTTAATTGGTTACATCAAGCATAGGATGGTCATCATTCTTGTTGATAGTGGAAGCACCCATAATTTTATTTATCGTCGCATTGCCCAAGAAACCCATTTCTATATCCAAATCAATAATTTCCAAATCATGATTGCCAATGGCAGCTCCATGAAATGTGGAGGGCATTGTGAAAATGTGCGTCTCCAAATTGGTGACTACCACCTGAAATCTCATATGTTTTCTATAGACATGGGAGGTTGTGACATTGTGTTGGGTGCAGTCTGGCTAAGGACTTTGGGTCCCATTCTCATGGATTTTAAGGAATTAACCATGCAATTCGACCAGGAGGGCCAACAATATAAGTTCCAAGGCATCACCACCAGTTCACCTGAGATCATTAGTTCCCATCGCATGGAAAAGATGCTCAAAAAAGGCCATTCTGGAGTTATTGCCCAACTCCATGCCATAAAAACAACTAAGACACCCTTTGTGCCGCAAGACCTCCAATCCATCTTCTCTAAACATCAAATGGTGTTTTCCACTCCCTAGGGACTCCCTCCTTCCTATGGTATTCATGATCATTCTATTCCCCTTGTACCAGGAAGCCTTCCTCCCAATATTTGTCCCTATCGCCACCCCTTTTCCCAAAAAAATGAAATTGAGAAAATGGTTCAAGAACTGCTTAACGCAGGCGTTATCCTCCATAGTACGAGCCCCTACTCTTCTCCTGTGGTCATGGTCCTGAAGAAAGAAGGTTCTTGGTGCATGTGTCCTGACTTCTGCGTCCTCAACAAACTCACCATTAAAGACAAATATCCCATTCCTGTCATTGATGGCCTCTTGGATGAATTGAGTGGCGCCCAGTTCTTTACTAAACTTGATCTTCATTCTGGCTATCACCAGATCCATATGAAAGAGGCAGACATTCCTAAGACTTCCTTTAGAACTCATGAGGGACACTATGATTTTTTGGTCATTCCTTTTGTCTTGTGTAATGCCCTCTCTACTTTCCAAATCCTCATGAATCATGTCTTCCATCCTTTTCTCCGTCATTTTGTATTAGTTTTCTTTGATGATATCCTCATCTATAGAAAAACCTGGACAAACCATCTTGCTCATGTGGATTGAGTTCTCCATATACTCTCTCAACACCAACTTTTTCTGAAACAATCTAAATGTGGTTTTGGTGCCTCGAAAGTCGATTACTTTGGTCATCTTATTGGAAAGGAAGGCATCAGGTTGGATCCTAAAAATATTGAAGCTATGCAAGACTGGCCTCACCCAAAGACTCTCAAAATTTTGTGTGGATTTCTGGGCTTGATAAGTTATTATCGCAAGTTTGTTAAGAATTATGGAAATATTGTGGCACCTCTCACTACACTCCTTAAAAAAAATTTCTTTCACTTGGACTCCAGTAGCTTCTCAGGCCTTTCAAACTGTGAAGATGGCCATGTGCACCACTCCAGTCCCAACCCTTCCTGATTTCACAAAGACCTTTGTCCTGGAATGTGATGCTTCATGGAAAGGAATTGGCGTTGTCCTTATGAAAGAAGGTTGGCCTTTAGGCTTTACCAGCAAACAATTGTCTGAACAAAATTTGGTCAAATGAATATATGAAAAGGAAATGTTGGCTATTCTGCATGTCGTTGATCTGTGGTGCCCTTATCTATTGGGGAAACACTTCCAAATTAAGACAGATCATCAAAGCCTCAAGTATTTTCTGGAACAATGCATTTCCTCCTTGGAGCAACAAAAATGGGTGACTAATCTCTTTGGATATGATTATGAGATCATTTAAAAGAAAGGAAAAGACAATGTGGTTGTGGATGCACTTTCTCGAAAATATGAAGAGGAAGGATCCATTTTTTCTCTCTCCTTCATTGTACCAGATTGGCTCCAATTTGTTCCCCAGGAATGGCTACACGATCCCAAAAGTTCGCATCTAATACAAAAACTACAGTCCAATTCTTCAGTCCCCCAAGGGTACTCTTGGCTCAATGATGAGATTTGATACAAAGGTCGTTTGTATTTAAGTAAACAATCAAAATTTAAATCCATGGTACTTTCTGATCTTCATGCTACACCCATAGCTGGGCACTCCGGGTTTACCAAAACCTATGACAGGGTCAAACGTTCTTTTATCTGGGATGGTATGAAACAAGACGTTCATAATTTTGTAGTTGAATGTGATGTGTGTCAACACAAAAAGGACGAAACAGTCAAATCTCTTGGCACACTAAAACCGCTTCTGATTCCACCTACTATTTGGAGGGATATCTCTATGGATTTTATTACAGGCTTACCTAAATCGGGAAATAAATCAGTCATCATGGTGGTAGTTGATCGCCTTTCCAAGTATGCTCATTTCTGATCTCTTCAAAACCCATTTAAAACATACACTGTGGCTCAACTTTTCATGGATCAGGTCTTCAAGCTTCATGGCATGCTACATTCTATTGTTTCTGATCGCGACCCAACTTTCGCCAAATTTTTTTAGCAATAATTGTTCCAACTTCAAGGAACCCAATTGCATCTCATCACAACTTATCATCCCCATAATGATGGATAAAATGAAGTTGTCAAAAAGTGTTTGGAAACATATTTGAGGTGTTTTGCATAGGAAAAGAAAAATCAGTGGGCTCAATGGTTACCCCTATTTGAATGGTGATACAACACTTCATACCATACAACTACCTGCATGACTCCTTTTGAAGCGATATATGGGCAAAATACACCTTCAGTTCTCTCATATTTACTAGGTGTCTTGAAGGTCTAGGTGGTTGAACAAATGCTTACAGTTCTAGAGTATATTCTCCGTACCCTTAAAGAGAATGTGGTCATGGCACATAATCACATGAAGTAACAAGAAGATCAAGGTCATTATGAACATCAATTTATAGAAGGGGATCAGCTGTTTCTTCGACTGCAACCTTACAATCAAAATTCCATCAAGGTCGACAATTGTCAGAAGTTGGCGCCCACATTTTATGGTCCTTATACCATTCTCAAGCATGTGGGATAGGTGTTCTATCAGTTAGATTTTCCCAGTCATTCTAATCTACATCTTATTTTTCATGTTGCATGCTTAAAGAAGGTGATTGGAACTAAGTGCCAAACTCAAACCAAACTTCCTAAGTTGGACGAAGAAGGATCCATTTGGATACAAGAACAAGTAGTTTTGGACCAGATTAAGCATGACTTGCATCAGCGAACCATCAAGGAAGTGTTAATCCAGTGGAAAGATACTTCTCCACCAGATGCCACTTGGGAACCAACTACCGTTCTGCAACAATTTCCACATCTCAAGACTTGAGGAAAAGGATGTTTTTTAAGGGGGAGTACATGTTAGGGACCTAACCCCTTATGTATGTAGAACAATATGTTCAGATGTAATAAGGGTCAATATTAATAATGCCTTGCAATAACGTATAATAAGTCGAATGTAAGAAGACCTAATAAAAGCTTCATCTTCTAGAAGGATCTTCCTCTAGATGGTTCTTTTGATAGACATATTTAGTATAAATAGGAGTCGAGGGTATGAGAACCCTATCTTGGATATTATTGTAATATACCTCTGCTCAACTAGAGGTTTCCCCCTCAAAGAGGCCCATGAACATTGCTCTCAGAATCAAAGTGTTATTTCTAGTGTTATTTTGATATAATTTCAGTGTTATTGTGGTGTTGTTTTGTTTATATTGTTATTTATTTGCCATTTCTAGCATTTTATTTATGTTCTGTATACTTTCTATATATGGAATATTATAGTATACCTCAAAACCTTGAGTTTGTTCTACATATGCTTCTTCTTCAATTACTCTATTGAGAAGAACAATCCTTACATCCATCTGATGTAATATTTCACCCATGGATATTGAAAGAGATATAATGGCTCAACTAGAGGTATATATGGAAGTTGGAACAAGCTATCATCATAGTATTCTCCCTCCTTCTTGGAGAACCCTCTAGTTTTGAATCTTTCCTTGTATCTATCGTTGCTTCCATTTATAAGTCTTTTTCACAATTTCTCAAATACATTGTTCTTCATCATAGCTTCCTTCCATTCCTTCTGCTTGAGTTCTTTTGGTGGGTTCAAAACATGTTGGTAGTCTTAGGATTATCATTAAAATAACTCGTTCAATTGGTTTTTCTGACTTTTATTTCTTTCTTGGAATATTGATGTTCTTCCTCATGTTTGTCTTGAATGTTGGAGTCCATGGAATATTCTATATATTCTATTCCCTTCTTTTTTGAAGGATCCAACTTCTTATTTTTGTCATAGGAACATAAATTTAGATGGACAACCAAGGATATTCAGGGCTTCTTTTCGAAGAAGACTTATTCTAGAGTCAAACTGAACATGTGTTTCTTATCATAGTTGCTACGTCTAATTAAGAACATGGACAGATACTTCTTAGTCTTCACAAATTATTAAATGGATCACATCATTGAGGATTAGCTCCCTCCTGATCCTAGCTTCATGCCTGAATGAGAAATATCCATTCTCTTCTTTTGGAATTCTGCAATCACATCCCTCCATTTGACAGATTCCATGATTTTCTCTACATACTTTTTAATTTTTGTAAAGTGTCACAAGTATATTATGTAAATGTGTTGAACCTTTACAAAATATATCTAGCTAAAAAATACCACAAACATTTGCAAAGCGAAATTGAGAAAGAAGAAGCAAGAGAGAAAAACTGAAAGAATTCTCATTAATCGTAATGAATAATGAATAATTTAATCATGACATACTCTGTATAACTCAACTAATGCACAATGGAGGAGAATCCAGTGCGCCATAGTGGTGGTATAGAGTGATATGGACACACACCAATAATTATCGAAGTAAATTGGTACCTAGTCTAGTCTCTCAGGTAGTTACGGGAGTGAACTACAACCTAACTGAGTTAACTAGAATACCAATTTTCAGTTAACTGACTCAAACAGAGTGAAGTGAGGAGGAGATAAGGGAATCATGGGTAATTCACTAATCTAGTGATGATACCAAGGCTAATGTGCATTAGCAAGTGATGATCCCAATGTTGCATGGTGACAAAACCAATGCAACATCTAGACTCCACTCAACTAGTCAAACTGAAGTGAAAACTGAAGAGAATATTCTCCCTAGAGGAATATTCTTACTAAAATATAGGAGACTAGATAATTACTAATAAGCAAGGAAAAACCTTAGGAAAAAAGAAATCCTATGTGTGTGAAGTAACTCCAACACCCCCCCTGAACATCACCGTGTTGAAAATAAAAAAATGGGTCCCGACAATGATGCCATGTTAGGTACCCAAATACAAAAGATAAACTGAAATAAATTGAGGGAAGAGGGAAAATCTCATGGGAAACCCCCCCCCTTCAAGGTACAATGTATGGAAAAATAAGAACTACCGTTTCTAGGAAACTGTGTCTTTCACTCCAAGACAACTTTGAAGAGAATGAAACTTCTACTCAGTGAAGGTCTTGGTGAAGATGTCTGTCATTTGTTATGCTAAAGGAAAGAACTATAGGTTGATGATCCCCTCATGCAGTAAGTCCTGGATGTAGTGCATGTGGATTTGGATGTGATTCATCTGATGCCTTTGAATTGGATCTTTGTGGAACTTCAGAGTGCTCTGGTTGTCACACCAGATGACTATTGACCGATGAAACTGAATGCCCAACTCAGTGAGAAAATGTTGTAGCCATATAGCCTAAATGGTTATGTTAATTTCCCCTCTGTACTCTGCCTCGGCTGAAGATAGAGAAATGACACCTTGCTTTTTGCTCGAGCAACAGATAGGCCTAAAAACAAGACTGAGTGAGTAACTAGATGTGGACTTGCAATCAATGCTATCTCCATCCCAGTCAGAATTAGTGAATTCGATGAGATCTAATGTAGAGTATGTTGCATAATGAATCCCAAAGGTGATGGTTCCCTGTACGTATCGAACGATACACTTTGCAACATTCCAATGTATCTCATGTGGCTCTTGCATGAACCTGGAAACTACGCCAACTGTATAGGAGAGGTCTGGTCTAGAGTGTGTGAGATACAACAAGCTCCACACTAGCTATATATATAGTTTTCTATCAACCAACGGAGTGTCCCCACCATCCTCAATTTTAACTCCTGATAGGAAAGGAGTCGGAGCAGACTTGCAGTCTGTCATGTGAAATCTCTCAAGGATATCTCGTGCATACTTGGCCTGAGACAGTTTGATTCTCGATGCATCTTGAATGATCTCGATTCCAATGAATAATTGTAGCGGACCCATGTCCATCATAAAAAACCTGTCATGTAGAATCCTCTTGACTGCAAAAATTGTTGAATTCGAGAAATCGATGATCAACAAATCATCAACCTACAAAACTATGAGTAAAAGTGAGTCAATTGTCCTGAGCATGTAGACACTCGGGTTTGATTTTCAATTTAGAAAGTTCTATGACTACAGGTAGGATTCCATCTTGGAATGCCATGTCCTCAAAGTCTTCTTGAGGCCATAAAGAGACTTCTTTAGTTGACAAACCAAAGATGAATCTTTCATAAATCCCTAGGGCTTCTCCATATAGTTCTCCTCAAAGAGATCACCATGAATAAATGCATTTTTCACATCCATCTGATGGAATTCCCATCCCTTGGCCGTTGCATTGGAAAGTTCCAAATGTATGGAATCCATCTTCTCTATTGGAGCAAAGGTCTCATTATAGACAATTCCATGCACCTGCTGAAATCCTTTGGAAACAAGCCTTGATTTGTTTCTGCTAATCTGTCCATCTGTTGTGCTATTGGTATTGTAGACCCATATGCATCTAACAAGTTTCATTCCATAAGGAAGGGGAAGTAGATCCCAAGTGTAGTTCTCGAGGAGTGAGTTGTACTCCTCCTACATGGCGGATTCCCAAAACGGATTTCCAACAGCCTCTACATAAGACTGTGGATATGAAGACTGAAACAAGAAACGATGCCTGGAGGGAAATGGTTTAGTGGAAGTGAGTGCAATAGGAGGCTCCTTGAAATTAGATCGAGTCCTCCTAGTATCGACTGGATCACCAAAAAAATACCCTGCATCCTGAAGAGTAGTTTGTGCCCACTTGGGCCTCTTCTCTGGCTCTGCATCTACATCTAGATGCTCTGACTCTACATCTAACTGTACTAACTATATATCTAGATCATCCGATTCCTCTGAATAATAACTCTCATCTAAATAATAGTCAGCATGTGCATGTTGAACAATCCATATGTCTTCTTGTAGCTCGATTCAACTGTTGTTGTTACTCCTCCTCCTGAGCTTTTGCTTTCTCCCGAATTGGAAGAATTTTTAAGTATTCAAAGGTTTCAGCCTTTGAATCTTCTACTACAAGCCCGAATACATGGGTCTCGTCTATGCTTCTAAAACACTATCCCTCCTTCATCTTTGCCAATGTAATTTGACCTCGACCCTGATGCACAGTTATGCCATCACTGTGAAAACTTGTACTATTCTTCTTGAGCTTTCGAACTTTCTCAATCTCCTAAGGGTATCGCCCTCAAATTCCTTCAAAGGACTTTCTAGTTCCCTCCTGGCATACTCTACGCTCTTTGTATTGAGCTTATGATCTTGGAGTAGGTTCACAACTCTACACACTCCTTGTGTTTAACTGAGCCTTCAAACGACGTCTTTCAAAACTTTTTCTAAGTGTTGGCCTGGTTCACTCCTTGCATATGCCTTCCTCCTAGATCCTGATCTCTTCCAGGTTCATGGACACACTCCTTGTGTTCACTCAATGCACATTTGCAGAGCTCTTCCCTAAAGTGTTTAGCAACTTTCTTTCTCCTCAACTTCCTCCAACAATTCAAAACGTGTTTTTTCTATGCACTCCTTGCACCTGCTCAAAGCACTCCTTGTTGATCATTTCCTTTAGAGTGTTCATCAACTTTGGAGTACTTCTCCTTCAACATATTTTCAGATTATTCAATAACTCTAGGGTGTCCTCCCTGACACTCTCCTCTCTAAACTCGAAACATAGTTCCCTTGTGCACACCTTGCACCCACTCAATGCCCACCTGGCAGAGCTCTACAAAATATTCAACAACTATTTTTTTTGTGTCTTCTCTACACAGTTTCTCCTCGAAGGTATTCAATAACCTTGAGGATCCTCTTTAAGTCTGTAATTATCTTGGTGTGCCCTCCTTCCATGTTCTCCAATGAATTTGATTTGAAATTCATATGCATACTCCTTGCACTGGCTCACAGAGTTCTCAATACTCTGTCATGCACTCCTTTCACTTAGCCTAAAAGAACCCAGAATAAACCAACAAACTCACAAACATATAGTGAATTCTATCTTATCCCTGCAAATGAAATCTATCACACACATATATGACATGTATTCATAAAACACATAGATGACATTCATAAAACAAACATCCACCACACAGAAACTCATAAACAATGAAATATGCTCTTTAATATTAATATCTGAATGTTTGGTTACAATATGTGCAAGCTCAGACTACAACATATTCTCGGATCTCTCTTCCTTCTCCGAACTTGAATAATGTGATAATTGATTACAAGGATTTTACAAAAGATGAGATCCTCCAGCCTTCCCTCCAAACTACACTAGTGGTGTCTAATCACCATTGAAACGCCTAACTAGTGAGGATTATTACAATAAATGAAAATCTATTCCAAATCGGATCTAGATCAACCTACTGTTAGCCATTAAAGGAGACTCTATATACAACCTTTACAAAGGCATCAAGTTGCTCTATTAAAGACTTACAACATTTAATAACAATTTATTTTATTGAATTTTTAAATTCAAGGCAAAATGAGAGGCGTAGCACTTCTCTCCCTTCTTGAATGCACGATAATGTGTTGAATAGCTGGCGCTTGCTGAGGTGGAAAGGATGCTCCTACGTCAAGAAAGGGAGAGAGGCTAAGAGTAGGGAAAATGATACAAATAGGGGGATATAACAAGCAGGTTTGTGAGAGAGAGAGATATGAAGGGAGAGAGAGGGAAGGATATAGAGTAAGGGAAGTATTGGGGTTGGGAGAGAGATGGAAAGAAAAATGGAGAGAGGGAGAGAGAGGGGAAGTGAGGGAGATATAGGGGGTTACAAAGAGAGGGGTATATAGATGAGAGACGTGGGGGAGAGGGAGATAATGGGAGATAGGGAGGGAGAGAAATATAAAGATAGATATGGAGGGTAAGGTGAGAGAGAGAGGGAATTATGGGGAAAGGGGGAGAGGGATGAAAGAGAGAGAGAGAGGGAAAGAGGGAGGTGCAAGGGGAGAGCGGGAGAGATGCAGGGGGTGAATGATAT
>ML810232.1:72395-92016 GCA_009831015.1 Picea engelmannii
ATTAATCAACAATACCCCCCTTTGGCATTGATGGAAACACTTTGATGCAATACTAAAGTCATATCTCTCATACTCCCTATGTGATCATCGCTCCCCTTGGAACCATGCCTATGTGATCCCTTTCCAAGCATCTAAGTCTTTGATCTGCATCTAGTGAATCTCTTGCCCTTTGACATCAATGGAAAAGGTAACTTCGTATTCGGGGCTACTTCCCCTAACTGAACGCTTCTTGAACCTATATGGTGATTCCTCATGTAAATTTAAGACATATAAGATAAGCAGTCAAAAGCATTCATTTGGGAGTAGAAATTGCTCCGATTCTCTGACGAAGATGTTAGAACTATGTATTTTTCTTGGATGAGGAATAAAATCACAAAGGTAACCAAAAAACCACTTTAGAACTAAAACTATACCTTTTGGTTCAGAGAGGGATCTCTCTTGTCACTTGGTCTCTGAAAGATAAGTTTTCTCTTAAGGATCAATCGTTAGATCTTGATTGAATGAAGAGATTTATAAAGTTTGCTGGCAGGAAGGAAAATGAATTTGTTGGGCAATGGAGTTAACTTTGAAGAAAATGGAACTATCAGTGACTGGTGGGTAGAACTATCAAGGATTAAGAGGCTAGATAGGTGATAATATTTCATTTTAAAATATTTTTGTTGTATAATGGAAGAAAAAAAAAACAGTTAACTACATTCAGAGAACCAGTTGAGATGAATTCTAATTGAGTTAAGAAGAGATAACAATACTTAAATTGCTTGAATCTAAATCATCAATATCAGATGAGTTCCAGACCATTAGCTTTACAATTTAAGTATATAAGGTTTCATATGTAAATAATAAAAGAACACAAGAAATACATACATGAGAGAGAAATACACACTTCAGATCACCACTACAACAATCTCTGGTATGAATAACACTGTACTTCTGCACTAATATTTCATTAAAATTCAAAACATATTACAAAGTATTCAAGACAAAATGTCCTCTACGCTTCTGCCAACCCCTATACAAAATGTACATTCAAACTTATCCAATATAAAGGAAAAATCCATCCCTAATCTAGATAAGTCAGGATTCAACCACTCTCCTTCAATTTTGGATATGATTACATTAACATAGGAACAAACTCCAAACTACTTTCTAAAAATAGATGTTCGCTTTGACCATATTAAATACATAACAATATCTCAAAAATAGATATTATTCAACATACTTTCGAACTTCAAGACTGATGTGAGTCATTTGATACAACTGGAGATGAATCTAAAGATGATTTGAATGCTGATTAGGCTCCTTGACTCATTTGCGTAGTGATCTGTTGCAACTCGTTGTGTAACTATAAGCTACAATAGTTGTGTATCAAGTTTACACAACGAATAGTTTTATTCATCTTTCTTCACACAGGTTGTAACTATAAAGTATCTGGAGGCCAAACTTGATCATTGTAGAACTCATCAAACAATTAACAATCATTTCTTCATCAAATGTGTACTTACAACACTTGCGTAGCATGAGATCGCTACGCAAGTTCTGTGCAACATTTTTTTCCAGAAAAACTCAAGACATCTTAGCCCTTTACTAATAAAAAGACCAAAACTGTGAAATCATTGAATCTATATTTCAACCACCTCTGCAAGTAGGTCTAACTTTATCCTGGCTTCATCATCAAATTTCATCCTCAATTTCAGATTCCTATTTGTTTTCCTCAATGACAAATTCTATCTTTTCATATTTTCCATTTGCCTATACAAAAGTGCATTTCTTCTTAACTTTGACTGAGCATTGGAAATAACGACATATGCATTGGAGATGGCTGGTCCACACTCATGAAGGTATTTATCAAAGTATGGATTTTATGTTCTCTTCTCTTCCCTGAGTTGAATAATCAAATCAAGTTCTTCTTTTAATTGTTTGTTGATCCTTTTTGACATTTATCTCACCTTCTCCAGGTGAGTTATGGATATTTTCAGTTTCTATGGAATGGTCCTGTGCATTTGTTTCTTTTGTAGACTTGTGTTTTGAAATCAACTTTGTAACTGAAGATATTATTAGAGGAGCTGTAGGTTTAGGAAGCTCTATTGTTTTAGGACTCTTCTCAACTACTCTCTCTTTACCCTTTCCCTTAGAACTTTGTGGAATTGTTGGTGTTGATTCTATCTTTGACACCGATACCTCATTTGGTGTTGAATTGTTAGAAACCCTCTAGAAAGTTTCTTCTTCATATCCCTGTTTTCATGATGGAAATGTGCTATGGCATGATGATATTTCTTAAAATGTTCTTGCAATTATCCAATTATTTCATCCTTTTCACCTGATTGAAACTGATCTTTATCAATATCTTGAGTTGTATGTTCAACAAATTGTTGTGTAGGGAAGGTAATATTTTGGTTGTTGATCTTGTAAGTTGACTGCTAAGTTTTGGTGTTTTAGCAACCTCATATGCAAAGTGTAACTTTCTGGCTTTCTTCTTATCTTGTTAACTTGGTGAAGAACCTTCTACTTCTTTTCCTTTCTCACCGTCTTGTTCTGCATACCTTTTCTCCCTCCTATTATACTACTCAGGGACTAAAGGAGATGTTTTTTCATATGATATGGGAGTATCTCCTTTAGGGTATAAATCAATCCTTGTTGAAGCTAGAAAATAATCCCAATCCTTGTTCAACTTCTTATGTTCTTCCAATACCAGTAATTTCACCAAAGAGAAATGGAACGAGTTGATTTAATCTTGTCATATTTATCCCCCACTCTATTCGACATTTTACCTAGGCTTCTATATAGGTAAGAAGGTAAATTTAATGGGTTTTTTCCTGTGAAATGTATTCAAATCCTAATATGGTACTGATCTACTCTATCAAATCTTCCCTCATAGGTGAAATACCTTTGAATTACTCTTAATAGATTTTACTAGTGTTCCAGTATGCACTCTCTTAGAATGGTAGTACCAAAATTGTGATTTTTATACTTCAGCTTCAAAAAATCAGTGTAGAATATGGAATCAAGGGGTATACCTTTGAACCATTTCTCCCTTTGAGATGGAATTTTAGTTGCAACAACTATTGTTTCTTTTGACACTTGGAAAGTAATATCAACAACCTCTGGCTGGATGCCATTGAAGTTGAGGAAAAATCCTTTGTCAGCTGCAAGTTATACCCCTAAATCTTCTCACAAAATCTGATGCATCTCACCTATTCAAAAGAAACCCTAATTGTTGGATGAGAGTTCGCTAATTTCAAGTTATGTCGCCTGATTCTCAAAACACTCCCTCCTTTATTATATTTCTTCTTCCCTTGAGTTTCCATCCTACATATATATGCTTAACACACTGTGACTATGGAAGAAAAATAAGTTAATGGTTAGGGTTAAGGAAAGGGAGTTTATACAGTGAGAAGCAAAGCTAGGGTTTACAATAAATGGGATCGAAGGAACATACAAAGGTCATATTAACTCAAAAAATTATATGGTAGAAAACATGACTTCCTTAGTATTCAAATTGTGCAGGACAGGTGATGCGTAGCACAATGAACAAAGCTTGTTTAGTGAGTGAAAAAGAGCTTGCGTAGCAGATATGATGGGGTTTGTGTAGTGCATAAGACATGGTTTGCGTAGCGCAAAAGTTTTCTGAAATATGCTATGGCAGAGGAGTGTATCTGATGAAAAAGAGCCTTTGCATGGAAGAGGAGAGGGAAAAGGAATTTTATATGTTAACAAACCCAATTTTGAAAGCTTATTTGGACCTCTGAAATGATTTGACAACTTGGGTAGCACCAACCTTTGCACAATGAACTTACACAACATGTGATCCTTTACAAGACAAATATCAAAACCACTTTGGAATATTAGTACATACACATGATGACTTATGATGGCTCCATATTTCTCACAATATGTCATTATGATCCATGATACCACTTGAAAACACTTCCCCCTAGAACTTTGATTGATGACTTGACTCTTTTATGACATATCATATCAAGACTCATGACTAACTATCACACACTTAATGACTCAAAATAGGAATGCATTGGTCTTCCCAAGACCAAGGCATTTCAGGGATCCATTTTGAAATACAAAAAATATTCCTCCATTTTAAAAAGAGACCAGTTTATAAGTTGTGGTATTTTGGGGTTATTTTTGGAAATGGTGAAGGTTCAAAGCTTGAAGTTTGAAGTGGAAAAGTTCATTGGTAAAAAAACTTTGATCTCTGGAAGCTCAAGATGCAATATTTGTTGGTGCAACAAGGGTTGCAAAAAGCGCTGGCGGGCAGGACAAAGAAACCGACAAGCATGACGAATGAGGATTGGAAAGAAATGGATACAAAAGAACTTAGTACCATTCATCTATGTTTTGAAGATGAAATTTTGTTTAATATCCTAGGAGAGGATACAATAGTAGGATTATGGAGCAAGTTGGAAAGTTTGTATATGACGAAGTCCTTGCCGAGCATAATTTTCTTGAAGAAGAAATTATATAGTTTGTGAATGAAAGAAGGTACGAGAGTTGTTTACCATTTAAATACTTTTAATACCATTATAGTTTAATTGACTAGTATGGAAGTTAAATTCGAAGATGAAGATAAGGCTATTACAGTACTGTGCTCATTGCCCAAGTCTTGGGATAATCTAGTCACCTCTATTAGCTTTAGCTCAATAGATATTTTAGATTATTATTATGTTGTGGGACCTTTTTTGGCTGAGGATATGAGGAGAAAATATAGTCAATAAACCTCAACTTCAGAAGCGATGCTAGTTAGAGGTCGACCTAAATAAAAATAGCAGAATCATATAAGTTATTCACGATCTAAGTCAAGGGATAGAAAGGGTAGAGTAAAATGTTGCAACTGTGGAAAAATAGGGAATATCAAGAAATATTGTTGAGAAAGAAAAGAATCTAAGGATAAATCTACAAAAGAAGCAAATTTGGCTGCAACAAATTTAGGTATGACCGATGAAGATTTATCCGTTTTTAGTAGCTTACATAATCAAGAAAAATGGCACTTAGATTTTGGTGCCTCCCACAACATGTGCTCACATAGAAACTAGTTCATTTATTACAAATATATTGATGAGGGTGTAGTGTTTATGGGAGATGGTATTCCCTATAAAATTGTTGGGGTTGGCAGTATTAGAATATGGATGTTCGATGGTATTGCTAAAGAACTAACCCATGTTAGATATGTACCTATGATCTAGATTATTTTGAGCATGAAATGAGAGAGGAGATATAATAAAGAAATTTATAGAGATATATCAAATATCCAATAATATAACAAAAATATAACCACAAACATAGAGATACAATAATACAAAATTTCTATTAATGAGCGAAATGTACAAAACTGTAGAAATACATAGTGAAAGACTCGCTAGAATGGTTGCAACTTATCTCTTAGAAGAGATGTGACAACTACTCTCATTCGCAAGAAGATGGTGATGTTTTAAAATGAGAATCTAGAGGAATTTTTACCATAAATAAAATACAAAACCCTAACCCTGAAAGATGAAAATCCAATAGGTTTGTGGACCCAGTTTTGGGTAGTTTGGTGTATCAACTTCCCAGGGGCGTAACTTTGGCATACGATCTCTGTTTGAGGAAAACGATATACCATTGGAAAGGTATTGACAAGGAGATTCATTTAAAAATATAAATCATTCCTTAAAATTTGATTGAGGTTCCCTATCATGAAAAATGTGTCGTTTAGGCCCTAGAAGTTTAGGACTCAAAAAACTGCTAAAAATAGTAAATTGCCAAAAAATTGTTTTGAGCCAACTGGAATAGGTAGGTAGCCATCGATATCCTCTTGGATGAATCCTCCATACTTAAGATGCAATGGTCTCCATTTTATTGATTTCCCATGGGAGAGAGGGAAGCGTTTGCTAAATCTCAACCTTGGTGAGATGCTTGCCTTGCTGGAGAGGTTGCACTACTTGTCTTGTGGAAGGTTTTTGAAAGCCTGATGTTGGAAGGGTTGGGCCTTTTTAACCAGTTTGGATACATAAGAAGAATGTGTGCAGAAGGAAATCTTCTTCCATTGGATAGAAGGTGGTTGTACTAAGGCTGCAATGGTTGCATGTTCCTTTTGTTCACCTTTTGAACAGATTTTGAAGAGGTTGAATGTTGTAGTATGAGATATTACTTTTCCACACTATTTAGGTGGGACAATAGTCATAAATACCTTTGGTATCCCGTAGAGATGATCCCCCAGAGTAACAATGACAGTAGGGGGTCAAGACTCTTAAATAACATGGCGCTTCCACATATATGGTTGGCCCAAAAGAACATCACAAACATCCAGTAGGGAAACATCACATAATAATTCATCCTTGAAGGGATTGATGTCATATGACAAGTGGCACTGCTAGCTGATAGGAATATCTCATCCCTAGAGAAGCCACCCGATGTTGTATAGTTGTGGGTGTGGTGTTGTCGACAATCCCAATTGTTTGATGACCTCTGCTAAGTTGAGGTTCTTCTAGCTTCCACTATCAACAATAAAATATAGCGAGGTTCCCTTCACCCACATATGTGAATGAAAAAGACACTCCCCCTCTTTAAGATCTGTTGGTTCTTCTAGTTGAATTGTTGCGTTCATGAAAACAATAGTGGGGTCTGCGTCAATGCTCTATCTTCTCCCATTATTTTCTGAATAAAATTCCGAATCAAGGTTGGATCCTTTTCTTTGATCTCAGCCACCAATGATTTTTTTAAGTGACATTAATTAGTGTTGTGACAAGTTATTTTGTGGAAATCACTTGACCGCATCCTTGGACTCAGAATTATAATCATTTTCCTTGACTGCATCCACAAAAAAAACCCAAGTGGGCTCAACCCCATATATTCTAGACCCTCTGTGGAAATTTTCTCCCAGTAAGTTTCCCAACAATGTTTAACATGGGGGATAGCCTTAAGAAGTGTGAAGGTGATATTTTCCCTGTCAAAAAAATTGTGAACAAAGAAATAACCTTCTAGGAGATTTAACCATTTTTCTAGGGAATCCGCATCTCTTTGACCTTCAAATATGGGAATATCAAAATTGACTTGTACCTTGAAAGGAGAGGTGCCTCCAAAGTGGTTTCTTGATGAAGACGCATTTGATGTTATCAGTAGGCATTGAACGATGTGGGAAAAATTCTCTATCATTTCATCCCTCTGTCACATGAGAACTTGCTCAAACAATAGATTAATAGAATCTTATGATCTGTCATTTTTCTTTTCTTCCCCAATGAGATTTTATTGAGCATGCGATATCAATTTTACTCAAGAGATACAATATCGAGATCCAACTTTCTATACTCAGACCTCGTTGGGGAGATGCACTAAAAAATGATCAAGAGAAGCCTGCTCTGATACCACTAATCTGGATTATTTTGAGAACATAATGAGAGAGGAGATATAATAAATAAATGTACAAAGATATATCATATATCCAATAATATAACAGAGATATATCAAATATATAACCATAAAAAAAGAGATACATTAATACACAATTTCTATTAATGAGCGAAATGTACAAAATTGTAGAAACACTGAGTGAAAGACTCGCTAGAATGGTGACATCTTATCTCTGAGAAGAGATGTGAAGGCTACGCTCATTCTCAAGAAGATGGAGATATTTTAAAATGAGTCTCTATAGTAGTTTTTAACATAAATAAAATCCAAAACACTAACCCCAAAAGATGAAAATCCAACAGGTTTCTGGACCTTGTTTTGGGTAGTTTGGTGTATCAACTTCTCAGGGGCATAACTTCGACATACAATCTTTGTTTAGGGAACATGATAGCGCTTTGGGAAGGTATTGATGAGGAGATTCATTTAAAATGCTTTTTCATGCTTTTGGTGACCATTCAGGTGCCCTATCGCGAAAAAACGTTGTTTAGGCCCTCAAAATGGCCTCAAAAGTTTAGGACCCAAAAAACTGCTAAAAATAGTAAATTGCCAAACAACTGTTTTGAGACAACTGGAATAGGTGGGTGGCCACCGATATCCACCTGGATAAACACAAAATTAAGTTAAATTTGATTTAGTTAGGGGTTTTGGATTCTGGTGGATATAAGTATACAGGTCAAGGTGGAGCACTCAAAGTGTCGAAAGGAAGTTTAGTAGTGATGAAGGAAACAAAGGTTGATAACCTTTATAAGCTGGAAGGTAGTACTGAAGTGGAATATGAGGTAACATATGTATATTATTGTTTATGGAATAAGAAACAAGGTCATATGAGCAAGAAAGAGTTGCATAACTGTAAGTTTCTTCTAGACTTAGGATCTTTGTTTCTGATTTTCTGCTTGTTTTATATCTCTATTAGTTATGATGATGGAGAAAAGGGATGTAATGTGTGGGATCCTACTTCCCATAAGATTGTCATTAAAAATATATAGTATGTATGGAACAACCAAAAGGGTTAGTTGAAAATCTCAATGGTATATTTGTTTGCATGCTCAAGGATTCATTGTATGGCCTAATGGTACCTAGGCAATTGTACAAGAGGTTTGAATCCTTCATGGTGAGCCAAACGTTTTCAAGGGGTAAATATGACTATACTGTTAATAGTAAATTCACTATCTTGATGTTATCTACTAATGATATGCTCGTTGCAATCCAAATCATGGTCGAGATTAGTAATATAAAAGCTCAGTTGGACAAGACATTTCAGATGAAGGATCAAGAAGAAACAAAACAAATTTTGGGCACAGAAGTACACAGAGACAATATACATGGTAATTTGTGGTTTAAGTTTAGTATGAACATTCTGAAACTTGTTAATATATTTGTTTCTTTCTAGTGTAATTTTTCTTCAAGTTTAGGTCCTGTTTATAAAGAAGCAAATGTTATGTCTCATATATCGTGCGCCATTATAGTAGAAGGTTTGTTAGATGCAATCAAATGGTTAAGACCAAATATTTCACATTTAGTTGATGTTGTCAGACACATGGAAAATTCAGGTGGAGAAGTGAAATGGGTACTTCAGTGTTTTAGAGGCACAAGTGTCACCTATAATGGTTTCAGTGGTTTAGTCTATGGTAATTGTAATTTAGATTTTGCATAATTTTTGGATATAAGGAGATCTACCTCAACATATGTCTCAAAGAATTATTTTGGAATACATGTTGGAGGTGGAGTGATCCCTAAGAAAATCCATACTCAAGCAAATTGAACAGATGTGTTCACGAAACAAATTTTTTTTAGAGAAGTTGTAGTGTTGCATGGATTCTCTTGGTTTGCAACATAGGTGATGAATAAAATGGACATGATATTCAAGTAAATTATTGTCAAAGTGGAGATTGTTGAGATATGCCAACCAATTTCCCACAATTTTGTGGATTGTAGCATATTTAATGGCTCCTTAAAATCAATTTGTTGTTGAAACAAATCACCGAACTTGTGGATCCACATTAATGTAATCAATTTTATAAACGGTTTGAGAGCTACTATAAATCCGTGTATGCCCATAGAGGAAAATAATATTGAGAGATATTGAGTGTGTGTAATATCGGCCAGGATGATGTAATATCTCCCTTGAATGATATATATAAACTGACTATCATTGTCTCGTGGATGTTTCCATGTATAGGGTTTTACCACGCAAAATTGTTGTGTTCAATTTGTGTGATTGTTGTTGTATCTATATTGTATTTTGTGCCATTTAAATCTGTGTTTTTTATGCTTCCACTCCACAACATGTTGTAGCCAAACTAAGAGTAAAACTACACCTGAATTCTTCAGTGAATCAATAATCCACGTGCAAGGGTTCCTTCTTAGAATTCTTGAATCCCTTGTGTCCCTCAACTTACCACACCTGCGAATTCGTCTAGGTTACATCGATTTGGTGCCTCCTATCCATTCCAAAATTTCCACCAACACCGTGTTGGATTAATGAGAGGGGGGTGAATCAGTAATAGAGAAGTTATAATCCTTTTTAAGCACAATGTGTAAATGTTATTTATATTTATGATCAATATAGAATTATCATCCAATAAGTGTAGACTAAATAAACCATGAACAAATGAACAATCATACACATACAAAGTACACCGGTATTTCTTACGTGGAAACCAAATGCGGGAGAATACCACATAATGTTTTTTCTTATTTTTCTTTAAGAATTACATTCATTGGAAGAACCAACTTCCTTTTTTTTCCAGCTGCAACTGGAAGGAGGCTCCGACCCCCTATTTTTAGGCTACAACCTGAGGGAAGCTCCAACTCTCCAATTCTTTGGATACAACCATAAGGAGGATACAACCCCCTATGTTCTCCAGCTACAACCAAAAGGTGGATAAAAACACCTATCCTTTCCCCGTCCAACCACCCTGAAATATAAGTGCCAAACGCAGAAACTGAATATGTCACTGTCACAACCTGTTCTGTTAAATATGTCACTGAGAAAATTGTCACTATATACTCATCAACCAATCTGATTTGATCACATATACCTCAAGCACTATACCACAAGTTTGTACCTCAAACCATGTTCTAGAACCTCTCTGTTGTACAACCTCTATCTGTACCAATAGCGTTAGCAACATACCTCAACCAAAATCTCTCAAACATGAATGAATACTAAACTTCAGTAGATCTGTCTCGGATGAAATCTACAACAAGCCCTAAAATTCCAAGAGGGAATCCAACAAATTTACAAGGCAAACCATCAATGAGATTCATAAATTCAACACTACACATATGAAAACCATACTTTATTTCTTCTTGTAGCATTTTTCTATGGCAATTTTGCTACTGTGATTCTGCTGCTGTGATTTTTCTTCCGCACTTTTTCTACCACGATTTTTCCACAACACTTTTCCTACCATAATTTTTCTGGCACACTTTTTCTACCGCACTTTTCCCGCCACATGTTTGTTTTTGCAATTTTCCTACCGCAGTTTTTCTGCCTCAATTTTCCTGCTGCGATTTTTCTATCGCACTTTTCCTATCGCAATTTTTCTGCCGCACTTTTTTTGTCACACTTTTTCTGCCACACTTTTATCTATCAATAAAAACTTCCCAAATAACCTTTCAAAAATAGATATTCAATGATATTCAATAGGTGCTAACGGGATATCCTTTCTCTCTTATTTATACTTCCATGTAACTTCCTCAAGGGGTTACCTTCTAACCAACTTAACCCACTTTCCTTTTAGGGCTAACCCACTTCTAACCACTTGTCCAATTCTAACTCACTTTCCTACAAATAGTAAATTCTCCACTTCTAGTTGCAACCAAATTATTTTTAATTATTTTCTTATTGCAACAACTTAACCCATTAATAACTCCTAGTTTCACCCACTTGACTAGTCAACCTATTCTCAGAGCTTCTAGAATTAATTTGAATTCTTTGACCTTCTAGATAACTCATGAAGGTTCTCCAGTTCACCAGGACATAACTTTCTAATCGTGAGAAGTTATGTGATGTTATGACTATCACCAGAAATGACATGACATGTACTATCCATATAGAATAATATTACCCGCAAATAAATTAAAATTCATACCATTATACATCAATCAAACTGAAGTCCCTTAATCATATTGTTGGGGCTACCAGACTGTCTTCAAGGGTTGCATCAATGACAACCAACACAATTAATCAACAATACCCCCCTTTTTCATTGATGGAAACACTTTGATGCAATACTAAAGTCATATCGCTCATACTCCCTATGTGATCATCGCTCACCTTGGAACCATGCATATGTGATCCCTTTCCAAGCATCTAAGTCTTTGACCTGCATCTAGTGAATCTCTCTCCCTTTGACATCAATGGAAAAGGTAACTTCCTATTCGGGGCTGCTCCCCCTAACTGAATGCTTCTTGAACCTATATGGTGATTCCTCATGTAAATTTAAGACATATAAGATAAGAAGTCAAAAATATTCATTTGGGAGTAGAAATTTCTCCGAGTTTCTCGCGAAGATGTTAGAACTATGTATTTTTCTTGGATGAGGAACAAAATCACAAAGGTAACCAAAAAACCACTTTAGAACTGAAACTACCCCTTTCGGTTCAGAGAGGGATCTTTCTTGTCAGTTGGTATCTGAAAGATAAGTTTTCTCTTAAGGATCAATCGTTAGATCTTGACTGAATGAATAGATTTATAAAGTTTTTTGGCAGGAAGGAAAATGAATTTGTTGGGCAATGGAGTGAACTTTGAAGAAAATGGAACTATCAGTGATTGGTGGGTAGAACTATCAAGGAAGAAGAGGCTATATAGGTGATAATATTTCAGTTTAAAATATTTTTGTTGTATAATGGAAGAAAAAAAAATAGTTAACTACATTCAGAGAACTAGTTGAGATGAATTCTAATTGAGTTAAGAAGAGATAACAATACTTAAATTGCTTGAATCTAAAGCATCAATATCAGATGAGTTCCAGACCATTAGCTTTACAATTTAAATATATAAGGTTTCATATGAAAATAATAAAAGAACACAAGAAATACATACATGAGAGAGAAATACACACTTCAGATCACCACTACAACAACCTCTTGTATGAATAACACTGTACTTATGCACTAATATTTCATTAAAGTTCAAAACATATTACAAAGTATTCAAGACAAAATGTCCTCTACGCTTCTGCCAACCCCTTGTACATTCAAACTTATCCAATATAAAGGAAAAAACTATCCCTAATCTAGATAAGTCGAGATTCAACCACTCTCCTTCATATTTGGATCTGATTACATTAAAATAGAAACAAACTCCAAACTACTTTCTAAAAATAGATGTTCTCTTTGACCATATTATATACATAACAATATCTCAAAAATAGATATTATTCAACATACTTTCGAACTTCAAGACGAATGTGAGTCATTTGGTACAACTGGAGATGAATTTGAACCTGATTTGAATGTTAGTTAGGCTCCTTGACTCATTTGCATAGTGATCTATTGAAACTTGTTGTGTAACTATAAGCTACAACAATTGTGTATCGAGTTTACACAACGAATAGTTTTATTCATCTTTCTTCACATAGATTGTAACTATAAAGTATTTGGAAGCCAAACTTGATCATTGTAGAACTCATCAAACAATTAACAATCATTTCTTCATCAAATGTGTACTTACAACACTTGCGTAGAGCGAGATCGCTACGCAAGTTCTGCGCAATTTTTTTTTCCAGAAAAACTCAAAACATCTTAGCCCTTTACTGATAAAAAAACCAAAATTGTGAAATTAGTGAATCTATATTTCAGCCACCTCTGCAAGTAGGTATAACTTTATCTTGGCTTCATCATCAACTTTCATCCTCAGTTTCAGAGTCCTATTTGTTTTCCTCAATGACAAATTCTATCTTTTCATATTTTCCACTTGCCTATACAAACGTGCATTTCTTCTTAACTTTGACTGAGCATTGGAAATACCAACATATGCATTGGAGATGGCTGGTCCACACTCATGAAGGTATTTATCAAAGTCTGGATTTTCTGTTCTCTTCTCTTCCCTGAGTTGAATAATCAAATAAAGTTCTTCTCTTAATTGTTTGTTGATCCTTTTTGACATTTCTCTCACCTTCTCCAGGTGAGTTATGGATATTTTCAATTTCTATGGACTAGTCTTGTGCATTTGTTTCTTTTGTAGACTTGTGTTTTGAAATCAACTTTCTAACTGAAGATATTGTCATAGGATCTATAGGTTTAGGAATATCTATTGTTTTATGACTCTACTCAACTACTCTCTCTTTACCCTTTCCCTTAGAACTTTGTGGAATTGTTGGTGTTGATTCTGTCCTTGACACTGATACCTCTTTTGGTGTTGAATTGTTAGAAACCCTTTTAGCAAGTTTCTTCTTCATATCCCTGTTTTCATGATGGAAATGTGCTATGGCATGATGATATTTCTTAAAATGTTCTTGCAATTGTCTAATTATTTCATACTTTTCACCTGATTGAAACTGATCTTTATCAATACCTTGAGTTGTATGTTCAACAAATTGTGTGTTTAGGGAAGGTAATCTTTTGGCTGTTGATCTTGTAAGTTGACTCCTAAGTTTTTGTGTTTCAGCAACCTCATATGCAAAGTGTAACTTTCTGTCTTTCTTATTATCTTGTTGACTTGGTGAAGAACCTTCTACTTCTTTTCCTTTCTCACTGTCTTGTTCTGCATATCTTTTCTCCCTCCTATTATACTACTCAGGGACTAAAGAAGATTTTTTTTCATATGATATGGGAGTATCTCCTTTAGGGTATAAATCAATCCTTGTTGAAGCTAGAAAATAATCCCAATCCTTGTTCAACTTCTTAAGTTCTTCCAATACCATTAATTTCACCAAAGAGAAATGGAACGAGCTGATTTAATATTGTCATATTTAGCCTCCACTCTGCTTGACATTTTACCTAGGCTTCTATATAGGTAAAAAGGTAAATTTAAAGGGTTTTTTCTTGTGAAATGAATTCAAATCCTAATATGGTATTGATCTACTCTGTCAAATCTTCTCTCACAGGTGAAATACCTTTGAATTACTCTCAATAGATTTTACTAGTGTTCTAGTATGCACTCTCTTGGAATGGTAGTACCAAAATTGTGATTTTTATACTTCAGCTTCAAGAAATTAGTTTAGAATATGGAATCAAGGGGCATACCTTTGAACCATTTCTCCCTTTGAGATGGAATTTTAGTTGCAACAACTATAGTTTCTTCTAACACTTGGAAATTAATATCAAAAACCTCTGGCTAGACACCATTGAAGTTGAGGGAAAATCCTTTGTCAGCTGCAAGTTATACCCCTAAATCTTCTCACAAATTCTCATGCATCCGACTTATTCAAAAGAAACCCTAATTGTTGGATGAGAGTTCACTAATTTCAAGTTCTGTGGCCCGATTCTCAAAATTCTCCCTCCCTTATTATATTTATTCTTCCCTTGAGTTTCCATCCTACATATATATGCTTAACACACTGTGACTATGGAGGAAAAATAGGTTAATGGTTAGGGTTAAGGAAAGTGAGTTTATACAGTGAGAAGCAAAGCTAGGGTTTACAAGAAATGGGATCGAAGGAACATACTAAGGTCATATTAACTAAAAAAATTATATGGTAGGAAATAAGACTTCCTTAGTATTCAAATTGTGCAGGACAGGTGATGCGTAGCACAATGAACAAAGCTTGTGTAGTGAGTGAAACATAGCTTGCATAGCAGATATGATGGGGTTTGCGCAGTGCATAGGACATGGTTTGCGTAGCGCAAAAGTTTTCTGAAATATGCTATGGAAGAGGAGTGTATCTGATGAAAAAGAGCCTTTGCATGGAAGAGGGGAGGGAAAAGGAATTTCATATGTTAACAAACCCAATTTTGAAATCTTATTTGGACCTTTGAAATGATTTGACAACTTGGGTAGTGCCAACCTTTGCACAACGAACTTACACAACGTGTGATCCTTTACAAGACAAATATCAAAACCACTTTGGAATATTAGTACATACACATGATGACTTATGATGGCTCCATATTTCTCACAATATGTCATTATGATCCATGATACCACTTGAAAACACTTCCCCCTAGAATTTTGATTTATGGCTTGACTCTTTTATGAAATATCATATCAAGACTCATGACTAACTATCACACACTTAATGACTCAAAATAGGAATGCATTGGTCTTCCCAAGACCAAGGAATTTCAGGGAATGCTTTCTAAATAAGAATAAAATTTAAACATAATA
This sequence comes from Picea engelmannii, assembly GCA_009831015.1. NCBI lineage: Eukaryota > Viridiplantae > Streptophyta > Pinopsida > Pinales > Pinaceae > Picea > Picea engelmannii. The sequence goes on from ML810232.1 coordinate 88,066, forward strand.
TAGACAAAGACAATAGCATTACCAATCCTAAACTCCACATCATTCCTAGGGGAGTAGTCAACCTTTAAAACCTTTTTGATCTATGGGAAAGATTTAAGAACCCCAAGAATGTGAAAATTGGTAGTTCATGTCTTTCCTACAAATTCATAAATTTACGGAATGTTGATAATCCTAAGAATATCAACCTCAGAAAATCGTTATCTCCTGAAGAGAAGAAATCCTGTGTAAATTTTCTTAAGGAATATAAAGATGTGTTTGCATGGTCTTATCAAGATTTGAAAAAATACGACATTAGGATCATACAACATGCCATTCCTCTCAAGTTAGAGGTTAAACCTTTTCAACAGAAAATGAGAAAATTTCACTGATCCCTCAAATCCGTAGAGCAGAAGGAACTTAAAAAGCTACTAGATTCTAAAATTATATTTCAGGTGAGACACTTTATTTGGGTAGAAAATTTGGTTCTCGTAAAAAAAAAGTCAGGAGAAATCAATTTATGTGTTGATTTTAGAAATTTGAACAAAGCATCAGAAAATTATTAATACCCCATTCCCCCCATGGAAAATATCCTACAAACCATTTCCAAATCTAATACGTTCTCTTTCCTATATGGGTTCTTAGTATATAACTAAGTTCTAGTCTCAGAAGAAGATAGGTTGAAAACAATTTTCTGGACCAAATGACAGACATTTTCCTATAAACGAGTGCATTTAGGGATGATAAACGTAGGAGATAATTTCCATAGGGCCATGGATGTAGCCTTCACGGGGTTAATAAACACATGTGTAGTAGTCTATTTAGACGATCTCACATTTTATTCCAAGAACAAGTCATATCACATTTCCCATCCGACTCATATATTTGAAAGGTGTAGGAAGTACATGATATCTCTAAACCCAAAAAAGACCATCTTTAGTGTAGAAGAGGGTAAAATCCCGGGCCATATTATTTCTCAATATGACATCAATATTGACCCTGAACGAGTAAAGGAAATTTCACAACTTCCCCTCCCCCATAACAAAAAATCCATGCAATCTTTCTTCAGGAAGATTAACTTCGTGAGAAAATTAACACATGATTTTGTAGAAACAATTAAACCATTGAAAAAAATGATACACAAATATGGATAATTCAAATGGAGTGAGGAAGTAAGAGAGGCCTTCAACATAATCAATATTTCTATCTCCCAAGCTCATGTATTACGCAGTCCTGATTTCAACAAAGATTTATTTCTTTTTACCTTTTCTTCTGACCAGTCTCTAGCGATGGTCTTGACACAAAAGGATGATGAAAATAATGAGGCCCCTATATCATTTATAAGAATCAACCTGTATGGGGATAGCTTAAATACCCTGCTATAGAAAAACAATCATATGCTATCTACAAGGTAGTAAAACATTTTAGATCCTATATCCTGGAAAACCATACGAAATTTATAGTGCCTCACCCTGTAGTAAGGTCACTATTAACACAATAGAAAATGGGAGAAAGAAGATAGAATTGGATGGTTGTTATCCAAGAATTCGATCTAGACATCAAGCCACCAAAGATATTTAGGGGTCAAGGTTTGTTTAAGTTGTTCGTAGAATCCGTAGACCTAGTGGAATAAAAAAATTCAGGTTGGGACAATGAGCTTTCTTTGTGGTGTAATGAAGTATTATACATCCCTCTGATTCAATATTCTTGGTATGCATATTTATCTTACCTCCTCCATCATGGAACATGCCTTGAGTATCTCAATCCTAAGTAGAGAAGATACCTTAGATTAAAATTTTTCTAGAAACACCTAATGAACTTTCTGATGTTCCATATGAATTATGATGGATTATTTCTTAGGTGCCTTAAAAAGGAATATGTAGAAAAGGTGTTGAGAGAACTTCATGATGGTCCAACAGGTGAGAATTTTTTAGGGGAAACCATTTCCCATAAAATTATAAGGGTAGGATACTATTGGACAAACTTTTCTAAGGACTCCCACGCACATGTATGAAAATGTAATTGTTTTCAGCTACATGCTAGGAAAGAGAGAAGGGAATCCATCCCATTGCAACCAATAACCATCTCAAGACCTTTCAAGCAATGGGGAATAGATGCGATAGGGAATATAAATACAAACTCATATAAATAGAAAAAGTACATACCGATTGCAACCAACTATTTCACACGATGGTCAGAAGCCATTCCCCTTACCTGTATCAACAAAAAATTGGTGATCCAGTTCCTAGAGAAACACATATTAACAAGGTTTGGGGTACCTTATGTTCTGGTTTTTTATAATGCTACCTATTTTTATTCTACTCTTTTGAATTATTTTTCTCTGGAAAAATGGATTATATTGAGATACTTTGCTAACTACTACCCATAAAGGGAAGGTGTTTCATAACCAACCAATAATAATCTGGTAAGAATTATTAAAAATATCATAGTAGAAAATCATAGAAATTGACATAATGTGCTTCAAAATGCTTTATGGGATGATAGGGTAACTCCTAAAGAATCCTTAGGGAGCTCTCCATATTTATTAATTTATGTAAAAGAATCCAACCTTCCAACTAATTTGTATCTCCCATATCTACAACTTTCCTAGGACTTAAGGGGACAACCACTGTCAAGCATGCAACAAAGAATAGACACACTGTTGATGGTTGAGGAAGAAAGGGAGATGGATAGAAATATTTTTTCATCCTACCAAGAGTTGGTAAATATATGGTTTGATAAGAAAAAGGTCAGAGATAAAAACTTTGAAGTATGAAACCTAGTTCCAAAATGGGACACAATGAACGAGTCTAAAGGGAGACATTCTAAATTTCAAAATCTATGGTTGGCTCCCTACCAAGTTGATAAGAAAACTGGGGTAGGAACATAACAACTGCAAAATATTAGGGGTGATCTTGATTCTCTCCTTGTTAATGGTCAATCCCTAAAAGTATTTTTATCTTATTTGTCTAGCACATGTAGTTTGGTACCATAGTTTCTTTGTTTTTGGTTTGCCTTTCTTTATTTTAATTTAGTTAGAATGGATCTTTCAACTTTGCTTGGATTCTATTTGTTTCAAAGTATTTTATTATTTTGTTCTGATTTTGGGTTTATTTTGGTTTTGGCTTTGGTTTTGATTTTGGTTTGGTTATGAAGAGTGTTGGAATGATATTGATATCTAGTCTCATGGAAAAACCTAGAAAAATATATTTTCTCATCCTATTCATTCACCATTTAAAATGAAAGTAAGGAGTTCTCATTCAATGAAGGATTTAGAAACAAGGACTATTTAAATTTCTATATACATATCAACTGAGTAATGAATAATTTTCTTGTCTTATGGTTTGGAAAATATTAGGGGAATAATGGACTGCAGGAGAGTATAGCCTATGTCTATTGGCGAAGCTAGAACAGATCCCACTTCCGTCAGTAAGGATACTGGAATAAAACACAAAATTGATTCCTTTCCCTTGAAATAAACATATATCCTCCCCAATGAATCATTCTTGGCACCTTTTGAAATAAATGTCATATGAAAAGAAGGAATAAAAGGAAAACCTGTGACAAGCCATAATATTTGAAATTAGGGGGGTATGTAGATATCTTTGTTGGGGCTATGGATGCTCACTTGTAGTGGAGCAAGGTATGCAATATTGGGTGGAGATACCAAATCTATAATATACATGTATGACTATTGGAGCAGGGTATATACATGTTTCATGTAACCTCCCTAATTATGTGACTCATATATATATTTTTTAACATAAATGTTTAAAGGTAGGGGAAATCACAAATTCACAGGAATCAATATAGAGATAAAATATTTTCAAGAATTTTAACCTGTATCCATATTATATTCCTACATAGATATTTTTATTTATAATTTTAATTCATTAACTATAAAACAATAAACTTCATGCATTCTTGGAAACCAAATACAAAATTTGATAGCGATAACCATGCAGTATATATATA
>ML810232.1:138155-150088 GCA_009831015.1 Picea engelmannii
ATACTTTTCTTGAGTTAAGAAGTTAGGAAGGTTGGTAGTGTGATAAATATTTTGAAAATGAGATATAATATGGGTATAAGATGGACAATCTAAGAGAAAGTGTTTTTCATCTTCAACCTTCTTAGTGTCACAAAGATGACACAGTCTTTCATCCCATGGCGTTTTAGGAATTGACCAACGCCCAATTTCACTATGGAGCTCATGAGAATTTGTTCTTATCTTAGCAATGCTTATTTTTTTTTTTACACTTGGCAAAACGGATAGATAATTTTGATCTTCTAGATTAGGGTTGATTACATCTTTATAATAACTTAATTTTCTTTTTTCCTCTAACTCTTTATCACACCACATTTTCTCCTTAAATTTTGATTTGACGTTTTTTTTATTAGTATCTTTATTCTGCAAAATGATTTCTTCCATGATTCCCCAATAGCTTAGCCAACATCGAGCGTGTTTATTCCATCCCTGCTTGAGTCGATGGTGGTTATGACTTGATTTTGAAGCAATTTTAGGTAGCCTCTTGTCTTCCATGTTGTTTAACTTGTACTTATACATTAGGTATGTAGTCATAGCCATGTTCTCAATGGGGGAGAGGCTTGTTTCTAAGAGGAGGATGGGATAGGATGTATTTCCTTTAATTTTGAGATTATAGGTTATAAAATTCTTTTGTATTTGCTCTATCTTTCTCCAGGATTCACGAGAGATACTACAGTCCCAGACTTCACATCCATAAAGAATAACAGGTGTAACAAGAGTCTCAAAGAGGAGTTTCTTCTTATCCCAACTCCAAAGATCAGCTGATTTACAATTGTTTTCAAGCCCATAATAAGCTTTCCATCCCCCAATAATCCTTTTCCTAATGCTATAATTCCAATTGAGCTTGTGGTGAATATCAATTCCAAGATATTTGTATTAAGTCACTTCCTCTAAGTTGTTGTTGTCATATACAAAGGTATCATAAGGGATCTTATGGATTTATTAATCATAAACTTAGTCTTATCATTATTAACAATCATACCCATATTGGAGCAAAAATCCTTGAGGATTCTTAGTTGGTTTTCACGATCATGGGGACTCCTTGCCATAAGAACTATATCATTGGCATAAAGAAGAAGATTGATGACTATACCAGTGAGAGTAGGGCCGACAAAACCTGCTTTTTTGAAGCATTCTTCTAACTTGTCAATTTATATGCCAAAAAGGGTAGGGGACAAGGGACAACCTTGTTTGACTCTGATATTATAGTTAATCTTTTTTGACCAGCCCTTAGTGTTTTTAAACTTAGCAATAACATTCTCATACATCCTTATTGCAACAACCCTCAACCCAAGAGGAACTTTTATCTCTTCCAACCTATTCCAAAGGTTTTTCCTAGGAACCATGTCAAAAGATTTTCTAAAGTCAACAAAACAACAAAAAAGATTGGTTTTAGTATTGAGGAACTCCTTTGCAATGATCTTAAAGGTAACAAGATGGTACACAGTTGAGTAATATATCTCCTAAACCCAGCCTGGCCTTTAGCTCTTTTATCATGACTTTCTAGCCAAAGGGTATATTGCTTGGACACACTTTGTGGCAAATATTTATGAATTCTTTGACACCAACACCAACCATTTAGGTCATTTGAAAAAGTTGAAACAATCTGGAACAGTGGAAGACTTTATAGCTTCTTTTGAGCATCTGGCTCTTCGTACAGAGGGCATGTGAGATTGTTTTTTCCGAGAATGTTTTATTAGTGGCCTCAAGGATGAGATTCGTGCACATGTCCTCATGGATCGGCCTCAGAGTTGGGTGGAGGCTACTAAAAGAGCTAAGGAAACACATCATGTTGTCTCTTATCAAAACTAGAAACCCACCTTGATTCCTCGCACTAAACCAGTAAATCCCACTACTCCTTCTGCTCCACTAAAGATCCAAAAATTGACTAGGGCTGAAATGGATGAATGCTTACTCAAAGGCCTTTGTTATAATTGTGATGAAAAATATTTTTCGGGCCACAAGTGTAAGGAACAAAATATTTTTATGGCCATCTCGGAGGATATTTTAGAAGAGGATGTTGAAACTTGCCTTGTGTTTGAGTCACCTGAACCCACAGACATAACCCCTCCCTCAGCCCTCCCGAAGTAGAACCGGTTATTTCCCTAAATGCTCTCATTGGCTTCTCTAGGCCCCAAACCCTCAAGCTAATTGGTTACATCAAGCATAGGATGGTCATCATTCTTGTTGATAGTGGAAGCACCCATAATTTTATTTATCGCTGCATTGCCCAAGAAACCCATTGCTATATCCAAATCAATAATTTCCAAATCATTATTGCCAATGGTGGCTCCATGAAATGTGGAGGGCATTGTGAAAATGTGCGTCTCCAAATTGGTGACTACCACTTGAAATCTCATATGTTTTCTATAGACATGGGCGATTGTGACATTGTGTTGGGTGCAGTCTGGCTAAGGACTTTGGGTCCCATTCTCATGGATTTTAAGGAATTAACCATGCAATTTGACCAGGAGGGCCAACAATATAAGTTCCAAGGCATCACCACCAGTTCACCTAAGATCATTAGTTCCCATCTCATGGAAAAGATGCTCAAAAAAGGCCATTCTGGAGTTATTGCCCAACTCCATGCCATACAAACAACTGAGACACCCTTTGTGCCGCAAGACCTCCAATCCATCTTCTCTAAACATCAACTGCTGTTTTCCACTCCCTAGGGACTCCCTCCTTCCCGTGGTATTCATGATCATTCCATTCCCCTTGTACCAGGAAGCCTTCCTCCCAATATTTGTCCCTATCACCACCCCTTTTCCTAAAAAAATGAAATTGAGAAAATGGTTCAAGAACTGCTTAACGCAGGCGTTATCTTCCATAGTACGAGCCCCTACTATTCTCTTGTGGTCATGGTCCTAAAGAAAGAAGGTTCTTGGTGCATGTGTCCTGACTTCTACGTCCTCAACAAACTCACCATTAAAGACAAATTTCCCATTCCTGTCATTGATGGCCTCTTGGATGAATTGAGTGGCGCCCAGTTCTTTACTAAACTTGATCTTCATTCTGGCTATCACCAGATCCATATGAAAGAGGCAGACATTCCTAAGACTTCCTTTAGAACTCATGAGGGCCACTATGAGTTTTTGGTCATGCCTTTTGGCTTGTGTAATGCCCCCTCCATGTTCCAAAACCTCATGAATCATGTCTTCCATCCTTTTCTCCGTCATTTTGTCTTAGTTTTCTTTGATGATATCCTCACCTATAGAAAAACCTAGACAAACCATCTTGCTCATGTGGATCGAGTTCTCCATCTACTCTCTCAACACCAACTTTTCCTGAAACAATCTAAATGTGCTTTTGGCGCCTCGAAAGTCGATTACTTTGGTCATCTTGTTGGAAAGGAAGGCGTCAGGTTGGATCCTAAAAATATTGAATCTATGCAAGACTGGCCTCACCCAAAGACTCTCAAAATCTTGCGTGGATTTCTGGGCTTGATAAGTTATTATCGCACGTTTGTTAAGAATTATGGAAATATTGTGGCACCTCTCACTACACTCCTTGAAAAAAATTCTTTCACTTGGACTCCAGCAGCTGCTCAGGCCTTTCAAACCTTGAAGATGGCCATGTGCACCACTCTAGTCCCAACCCTTCCTGATTTCACAAAGACCTTTGTCTTGGAATGTGATGCTTCATGGAAAGGAATTGGCGTTGTCCTTATGAAAGAAGGTCGGCCTTTAGCCTTTACCAACAAACAATTTTCTGAACAAAATTTGGTCAAATGAATCTATGAAAATGAAATGTTGTCTATTTTGCATGTCGTTGATCTGTGGCGCCCTTATCTATTTGGGAAACGCTTCCAAATTAAGACAGATCATCAAAGCCTCAAGTATTTTCTGGAACAACGCATTTCCTCCCCGGAGCAACAAAAAGGGGTGACTAATCTCTTTGGATAAGATTATGAGATCATTTAAAAGAAAGGAAAAGACAATGTGGTTGTGGATGCACTTTCTCGAAAATATGAAGATGAAGGATCCATTTTTTCTCTCTCCTTCATTGTACCAGATTGGCTCCAAGTTGTTCCCTAGGAATGGCTACATGATCCCAAAAGTTCGCATCTAATACAAAAACTACAGTCCAATTTTTCAGTCCCCCCAGGGTACTCTTGGCTCGATGATGAGCTTCGATACAAAGGTTGTTTGTATTTAAGTAAACAATCAAAAGTTAAATCCATGGTACTTTCTGAGCTTCATGCTACACCCACAGCTGGGCACTCTGAGTTTACCAAAACCTATGACAGGGTCAAACGTTTTTTTTTCTGGGATGGTATGAAACAAGACGTTCGTAATTTTGTAGTTGAATGTGATGTGTGTCAACACAAAAAGGATGAAATAATCAAATCTCCTAGCACACTAAAACCGCTTCTGATTCCACCAACTATTTGGAGGGATATCTCTATGGATTTTATTATAGGCTTACCTAAATTGGGAAATAAATCAGTCATCATGGTGGTAGTTGATCGCCTTTCCAAGTATGTTCATTTCTGATCTCTTCAACACCCATTTAAAACATACACTGTGGCTCAACTTTTCATGGATCAGGTCTTCAAGCTTCATGGCATGCTACATTCTATTGTTTCTGATTGCGACCCAACTTTCGCCAACAATTTTTAGCAATAATTGTTCAAGCTTCAAGGAACCCAATTGCATCTCATCACAACTTATCATCCCCATACTGATGGATAAACTGAAGTTGTCAACAAGTGTTTGGAAATATATTTGAGGTGTTTTTCATAGGAAAATAAAAATCAGTGGGCTCAATGGTTACCCCTATTTGAATGGTGGTACAACACTTCATACCATACAACTACCTGCATGACTCCTTTTGAAGCGATATGTGGACAAAATACACCTTCAGTTCTCTCATATTTACCAGGTGTCTTGAAGGTCTAGGTGGTTGAACAAATGCTTACAGTTCCAGAGGATATTCTCCTTACCCTTAAAGAGAATTTGGTCATGGCACATAATCACATGAAGTAACAAGAAGATCAAGGTCGATATGAACATCAATTTACAGAAGGGGATCAGGTGTTTCTTCGACTAGAACATTACAATCAAAATTCCATCAAGGCCAACAATTGTCAGAAGTTGGCGCCCACATTTTATGGTCCTTATACCATTCTCAAGTCCGTGGGAAAGGTGTCCTATTAGTTAGATTTTTCCAGTCATTCTAAGCTACATCCTATTTTTCATGTTTCATGCTTAAAGAAGGTGATTAGAAGTAAGTGCCAAACTCAAACCAAACTTCCTAAGTTGGACGAAGAAGGATCCATTTGGATACAAGCACAAGCAGTTTTGGACCAGCTTAAGCATCGCATGCATCAGTGAACCATCAAGGAAGTGTTAGTCCATTGGAAAGACACTTCTCCACCAAATGCCACTTGGGAACCAACTACCATTCTGCAGCAATTTCCACATCTCAAGATTTGAGAAAAAAGATGTTTTTAAGGGGGAGGACATGTTAGGGACCTAACCCCTCACGTATGTAGAACAATATATTCAGATGTAATAAAGGTCAATATTAATAAGGCCTTGCAATAAGGTATAATAAGTCGAATGTAAGAAGACCTAATAAAATCTTCCTCTTTTAGAAGGATCTTCCTCTAGATGGTTCTTTTGATAGACATATTTAGTATAAATAGGAGTCGAGGGTATGAGAACCCTATCTTGGATATTATTGTAATATAACTCTGCTCAACTGGAGGTTGCCCCCTCAAAGAGGCCCATGAACATTTCTCTCAGAATCAAAGTGCTATTTCTAGTGTTATTTTGATATCATTTCAGTGTTATTGTGGTGTTGTTTTGTTTATATTGTTATTTATTTGCCATTTCTAGCATTTTATTTATGTTCTGCATACTTTCTATATATGGAATATTACAGTATACCTCAAAACCATGAGTTTGTTCTACATATACTTCTTCTTCAATTACTCTATTGAGAAGAACAATCCTTACATCCATCTGATGTAATATTTAACCCATGGATATTGAAAGAGATATAATGGCTCAACTAGAGGTATATTTGGTTGTTGGAACAAGCTATCATCATAGTATTCTCCCTCCTTCTAGGAGAACCCTCTAGTTTTGAATCTTGCCTTGTATCTATCATTGCTTCCATTTATAAGTGTTTTTCACAATTTCTCAAATACATTGTTTTTCATCATAGCTTCCTTCCATTCCTTCTGTTTGAGTTCTTTTGGTGGGTTCAAAACATGTTGGTAGTCTTAGGTTTATCATTAAAATAACTCGTTCAATTGGTTTTTCTGACTTTTATTTCTTTCTTGGAATATTGATGTTCTTCCTCATGTTTGTCTTGAATGTTGGAGTCCATGGAATATTCTATATATTCTATTCCCTTCCTTTTTGAAGGATCCAACTTCTTATTTTTGTCATAGGAACATAAATGTAGATGGACAACCAAGGATATTCAGGGCTTATTTTCGAAGAAGACTTATTCTAGAGTCAAACTGAACATGTGTTGCTTATCATAGCTTCTACGTCTAATTAAGAACATGGACATATACTTCTTAGTCTTCACGAATTATTTAATGGATCACATCATTGAGGATTAGCTTCCTCCTGATCCTAGCTTCATGCCTGAATGAGAAATATGCATTCTCTTCTTTTCGAATTCTGCAATCATCTCCCTCCATCTGACATATTCCATGATTTTGTCTACATACCTCTTAATTTCTGTAAAGTGTCACAAGTATATTATGTAAATGTGTTGAACCTTTACAAAATATATCTAGCTAAAAAATACCACAAACATTTGCAAAGGGAAATTGAGAAAGAAGAAGCAAGAGAGAAAGACTGAAAGAATTCTCATTAATCGTAATGAATAATGAATAATTTAATCATGATATACTATGTATAACTCAAATAATGCACAATGGAGGAGAAGCCAGTGCACCATAGTGGTGGTCTAGAGCGATATGGACACTCACCAATAATTATCGAAGTAAATTGGTAGCTAGTCTAGTCTCTCAGGTAGTTACGGGAGTGAACTGCAACCTAACTGAGTTAACTAGAATACCAATTTTCAGTTAACTGACTCAAACAGAGTGAAGTGAGGAGGATATAAGGGAATCATGGGTAATGCACTAATCTAGTGATGATACCAAGGCTAGTGCGCATTAGCAAGTGATGATCCCAATGTTGCATGGTGACAAAACCTATGCAACATCTAGACTCCACTCAACTAGTCAAGCTGAAGTGGAAAGTGAAGAGAATATTCTCCCTAGAGGAATATTCTTACTAAAATATAGGAGACTAGATAATTACTAATAAGCAAGGAAAAGCCTTAGGAAAAAAGAAATCCTATGTGTGTGAAGTAACTCCAACACCCCCCCTGGACATCACCGTGTTGAAAATAAAAAAATGGGCTCCGACAACAAGGCCATGTTAGGTACCCAAATACAAAAGATAAACTGAAATAAATTGAGGCAAGAGGGAAAACCTCATGGGAAACCCCCCCCCTTCAAGGTACAATGTATGGAAAAATAAGAACTACAGTTTCTAGGAAACAATGTCTTTCAGTCCAAGAAAACTTTGTAGAGAATGAAACTTCTGCTCAGTGAAGGTCTTGGTGAAGATGTCTGTCATTTGTTATGCTAAAGGAAATAACCGTAGGTTGATGATCCCCTCATGCAGTAAGTCCTGGATGTAGTGCATGTGGATCTCGATGTGATTCATCCAATGCCTTTGAATTGAATCTTTGCGGAACTTCAGAGTGCTCTGGTTGTCACACTAGATGACGATCGACCGATGAAACTGAATGCCCAACCCAGTGAGAAAATGTTGTAGCCATATAGCCTAAATGGTTATGTTAATTTCCCCTCTGTACTTTGCCTTGGCTGAAGATAGAGAAATGACACCTTGCTTGTTGCTCGAGCAATAGATAGGCCCAAAAAAACGACTGAGTGAGTAACTAGATGTGGACTTGCGATCAATGCTATCTTCATCCCAGTCAAAATTAGTGAAGTCGATGAGATCTAATGTAGATTATGTTGCATAACGAATCCCAAAGGTGATGGTTCCCTATACGTATCGAAGGATACGCTTTGCAACATTCCAATGTATCTCATGCGGCTCTTTCATGAACCTGGAAACTACGCCAACTGTATAGGAGATGTATGGTTTGGAGTGTGTGAGATACAACAAGCTCCACACTGGCTATATATACAGTTTGCTATCAACCAACGGAGTGTCCCCACCATCCTCAATTTTAACTCTTGATAGGAAAGGAGTCGGAGCAGACTTGCAGTCTGTCATGTTAAATCTCTCAAGGAGATCTCGTGCATACTTGGCCTGAGATAGTTTGATTCCCGATGCATCCTGAATGATCTCGATTCCAATGAATAATTGTTGCGGACCCATGTCCGTCATAAAAAACCTATCATGTAGAATCCTCTTGACTGCAAAAATTGTTGAATTCGAGAAATCGATGATCAACAAATCATCAACCTACAAAACTATGAGTAAAAGTGAGTCAACTGTCCTGAGCATGTAGAAACTTGGGTTTGATTTACAATGTACAAAGTTCTATGACAATAGGTAGGAGTCCATATTGGAATACCATGTCCTCAAAGTGTTCTTGAGGCCATAAAGAGACTTCTTTAGTCGACAAACCAAAGATGAATCTTTCATAAATCCCTAGGGCTTCTCCTTATATTTCTCCTCAAAGAGATCACCATGAATAAATGCATTTTTCACATCCATATAATGGACTTCCCATCCCTTGGCTGCTGCATTGGAAAGTTCCAAATGTATGGAATCCATCTTCTCTATTGGAGCAAAGGTCTCATCATAGACAATTCCATGCACCTGCTGAAATCCTTTGGAAACAAGCCTTGATTTGTATCTGCTAATCTGTTCATCTGTTGTGCTATTGGTCTTGTAGACCCATCTAAATCTAACAAGTTTCATTCCATAAGGAAGGGGAAGTAGATCCCAAGTGTGGTTCTCGAGGAGTGAGTTTTACTCCTCCTACATGGCGGATTCCCAAAACGGATTTCCAACAGCCTCTACATAAGACTGTGGATATGAAGACTAAAACAAGAAATGATGCCTGGAGGGAAATGGTTTATTGGAAGTGAGTGCAATAGGAGGCTCCTCGAAATTAGATCGAGTCCTCCTAGTATCGACTGGATCACCAACAAAATCCCCTGCATCCTGAAGAGTAGTCTGTGCCCACTTGGGCCTCTTCTTTGGCTCTGCATCTGCATCTGGATGCTCTGACTCTACATCTGACTGTACTAACTATATATGTAGATCATCTGATTCCTCTTAATCATAAATGTCATCTAAATAATAGTCAGGATGTGCATTCTCAACAATCCATATGTCTTCTTGTAGCTCGATTCAACCGCTGTTGTCACTCCTCCTCCTGAGCTTTTTCTTTCTCCCCAATTGGAAGAATTTTTAAGTATTCAAAGGTTTCAGCCTTTGAATCTTCTTCTACGAGCCCGACTACATGGGTCTCATCTATGCTTTTAAAACACTATCCCTCCTTGAGCTTTGTGAACATAATTTGACCTCGACCCTGATGCACAATTATGCCATCACTGTGCAAACTTGTACTATTCTTCTTGAGCTTTCAAACTTTCTCAATCTCCTAAGGGTCTCACCCTCAAATTCCTTCAAAGGACTTTCTAGTTCCCTCCTGGCATACTCTACGCTCTTTGTATTAAGCTTCTGAGCTTGGAGTAGGTTCACAACTCTACACAGTCCTTGCACTTAACTGAGCCTTCAAACGATGTCTTTCAAAACTTTTTCTAAGTGTTGGCCTGGTTCACTCCTTGCATATGTCTTCCTCCTAGATCCTGATCTCTTCTAGGTTCACGAACACACTCCTTGTGTTCGCTCAATGCACATTTGCAGAGCTCTTCCCTAAAGTGTTTAACAACTTTCTTTCTCCTCAACTTCCTCCAACAATTCAAAACGTGTTTTTTTTGTTCACTCCTTGCACCTGCTCAAAGCACTCTTTGCTGATCATTTCCTTTAGAGTGTTCATCAACATTGGAGTACTTCTCCTTCAACATATTTTCAAAGTATTCAGTAACTCTGGGGTGTCCTCCCTGACACTCTCCTCTCTAAACTTGAAACATAGTTCCCTTGTGCACACCTTGCACCCACTCAATGCCCACTTGGCAGAGCTCTACAAAATATTCAACAACTATTTTTTTTGTGTCTTCTCTACATAGTTTCTCCTCGAAGGTATTCAATAACCTTGAGGATCCTGTTTAAGTCTGTAATTATCTTGGTGTGCCCTCCTGCCATGTTCTCCAATGAATTTGATTTGAAATTCATATGCGCACTCCTTGCACTGGCTCACAGAGTTCTCAATACTCTATCATGCACTCCTTGCACTTAGCCTAAAAGAACCCATAATAACCCAACAAACTCACAAACATATAGTGAATTCTATCTTATCCCTGCAAATGAAATCTATCACACACATCTACGACATGTATTCATAAAAAACACAGATGACATTCATAAAACAAACAGCCACCACACAGAAACTCATAAACAATGAAATATGCTCTTTAATATTAATATCTAAATGTTTGGTTACAATATGTGCAAGCTCAGACTACAACATATTCTCGGATCTCTCCTCCTTCTCCGAACTTGAATAATGTGATAATTGATTACAAGGATTTTACAAAAGACGAGATCCTCTAGCCTTCCCTCCAAACTACACTAGTGGTGTCTAATCACCATTAAAACGCCTATCTAGTGAGGATTATTACAATAAATGAAAATCTATTCCAAATCAGATCTAGATCAACCTACTGTTAGCCATTAAAGGAGACTCTATATACAACCTTTACAAAGGCATCAAGTTTCTCTCCTAATGACTTACAACATTTAATAACAATTTATTACATTGAATTTTTAAATTCAAGGAAAAATGAGAGGCGTAGCACTTCTCTCCCTTCTTGAATGCACGATAATGTGTTGAATAGCTGGCGCTTGCTGAGGTGGAAAGGATGCTCCTGTGTCAAGAAAGGAGAGAGACGAAGAGTAGGGAAAATGATACAAATAGGGGGATATAACAAGTAGGTTTGTGAGAGAGAGGGAAGGATATAGAGTAAGGGAAGTATTGGGGTTGGGAGAGAGATGGAAAGAAAAATGGAGAGAGGAAGAGAGAGGGGGAGTGAGGGAGATATATGGGGTTACAAAGAGAGGGGTATATAGATGAGAGACGTGGGGGAGAGGGAGATAACGGGAGATAGGGAGGGAGAGCATTATAAAGAGAGATATGGAGGGTAAGGTGAGAGAGAGAGGGAATTATGGGGAAAGGGGGAGAGGGGGGAAAGAGAGAGAGAGAGGGAAAGAGGGAGGTGCAAGGGGAGAGCAGGAGAGATGCAGGGGGTAAATGATAGATAGGAAGAGAGGATGGGGAGGGAGGGAGGGAGGGAGAAAGAAAGGAAGAGTGGTGGGGGAGGCAGGGAGAGAGGGATAATTAGAGGTTGGGAGAGGGAGGAAGGTGGTGATAAAGGAGGAAATAATGAGTAGGGTAGAGATAAATATGGGGGGAGAGTGGTGTGGGATAAAGAGATATGGAGAGAGAGAGAGAGAGAGAGAGAGAGAGAGAGTGGAAGGATTTAGACCTTATTTTCCTCCCCCAACCATATTCTAGGAAGTGAGACTCATTCGTAGAGATAAAAACCTTCTAATGGTGCCTATATCCCAACTAGGAGGGAGATAATAGTCTCAAAAGACATTATTTGCGGTGGTTAAAGGTATTCTTTGATTTGGATGCTTGAAAGCTTACTTTATGTCCTAATGCTTGATTTTCCTCTGTTGACCATGTATAACTCCCCACACCCCATACTTGGTGCTTGAAACCTTCTAATGATGATCATATAGCAACTCGAT
>ML810232.1:164618-174753 GCA_009831015.1 Picea engelmannii
TAAAATCCTTGTAATCAATTATCACATTATTCAAGTAGGGAGGAGGAGGTTAGTAGAATATTGATACCATTAAAAATACTATTACATATAAACTTAAGGGGAAATTGTAATGTGATAAAGAAGTAGAGGATAAGAGAAAATTAAGATAGCACTATAAAGCTTCATTAACCATAATTTACAATAAAGAAGAAAATCAACATTGCTAAAATAAGAACAAACTCAATAATCCCATAGTGCAATATCGTATTGGACAATTCCTAAAATTCTATGGATGAAAAAAATTGTCATCTTTATATTACTTTTTTTGTGAATAAAAAGTGGATCCTTATATTAATTCCAACTGGAAGCTTACAAAAAAGACCTGAAGCTTATCTGGTTACACACAAAAATGCCATCAGCGAGTCCTTTGAGACCAGAACTACGGTCCAGATTCTCTCGCATTTCGCGATTTTGCATTTCGCGACTTTGCGACTTGGGAAGACAACTCCCTCCATGTTGCGGACTACCGATAGTTGAGTTCCTGAAGTATTCTCGTATTAGATTAATGGGACCATATCGATAGTCCATATCTCCTCGAGTGCCAACGGTCCAGATCTGTTCTCTCTTTCTGCACTTTCACATTTCATGATTTCACGACATTGGAGAGTAGCTGCCTTCTTGGTTTAGACTCCCGATATTCGATTTCCCAAAATTTTCTCGCATCAGATCAATGGGACCAGATCGATAGTTCAGATCTCTTCTAGTACCAATGATCCATATCTGTTCTCGCATTTTTGGATTTCACATCTCGTGGTTTCGGGACTTTGGAAAATAGTTGCTTTCATGCTTCGGACTCCCGATAGCTGAGTTCTCAAAATTTTCTCGCATCCGATCAATGGAACCAGATCGATGGTCCATAACTCTTCTAGTAACAACGATCCAAATCTGTTCTTACTTTTTGCGATTTCGCATTTCACGATTTCATGACTTTGGAAAATAGTTGCCTTCATGCTTCATACTCCCGATAGCCGAGTTCTTGAAATTATCTCACGTCAGATCAGTGGGACCAGATTGACAGTCCATATATTCTTTAGCACCAACGGTCTAGATCCACTCTCACTTTTTGTGACTTCATGACTTTGGGAAGCAGCATCATTTGTACTCCTGACTCCCTATTGTCGAGGTCCCGAAATCATCTGTCGACTGATGATCTTCTGCGCTGACGCTTACGGTTTCCCTCTCCCTTGAGATTCTGATTATTTCTAACATGGAATAAATTCTAAGTAGACAAAGGTGGCACCTCTTCCAGATTGGGGCCATCCAGCTGGGCAATCTCCTCACATTGGAGCCAAAGGAGTGAGCTTTGGGACTGACTAGAATTGTGGAGAATGATCGGTTTCATCGAGTCAACCCCTGCATTAGCCAGTATGACCGTGAATTTTTTTGCACTTCGTCGAATGTGTGAAGCGGTTAGAGTTAAAGAAGGTCTGAGAAGAGCCTGGAAGCTGTGAAGAGGGACAAGGAGGCGCCAGCTGGGAGTGATTTTCCCTAGATCTCTGCCATTCAGGATTTTTGTTGCCAAGTCTATTATGATTTTGGAATCTCCTTCAATGATCAGACAGGTGAGCTTTTGATCTAAAACCATTTTCACTCCGTTGATGAGACCCCAAATTTCTGTTGAATTGTTGGTGTCACATCCAATATTTTCTGCAATGAGGCTTTGAATTTGGCCCAAGCTATTTCTTATGATCGCTCCATAGCCTGAGTGTCCTGGATTTCCTTTTGATGCGCCATCAAATTTGACCTTATGGAAGCCTAGATGGGGGGGGGGATCCACTTAGAGGGACTGAGGGATTTTTAAATTAGAGGGGGTTGCTGAGGAGGGGTGGAGTGTGCAAACAAAGAGCCTTAAGAGTTGAGGAGTGAGAGCTCACCTGTCAGTGGGGAAGTCTTCCTTGGTCCATGATTGTAGCTGAAGAGTTTCTTGGAGATGCAGGAGGATTGTATTGCAGAGGAGGGTGGGAGGAGATGTCTCATAATGAAATATTCTTATGTTACTCTCTTTCCATAGTTTTCAAACTATGAAGCCTGGCAAGAGTTTCTAGGCTTTGTTCAGGATAGGAATTTTGAAGGAACCAGAGCCCCAATCCCTGATGGTGCTTATGATGTTTTTAACTCATTTGGTTCTTATCATGAACTAAGTGGCCTGGTTCTAGATGTTCTCATTGAGTAGACATTTATTTAGGAGGTGCTCCATGGTTTCTACCTAAAGAAGGCAAAGGTGGCAGATCAAGGGGCCAAGGAAACCTCGTCTTTGGATATTTTCCTAGGTTAAGATCTTGTTTTGGAGTAGAAGCCAAAGGAAAGTATATATTTTGGCCATAGTTTTGATTTCCATATTGTTGTCCAGATGCTGTCTTTCTAAAGGTTATGGAAGTTCTCCTGAAGAGTGTATCCCTCCTTGAGAGTGAAGCTTCCATGAGGTGTGTATCCCCATCTGAGAATGTCTTAGTTTGTGATTTTACGGATTCACCTTTGGGTTGTAGCTTGTTTCTAGTGCTACAGGTCATAGTTCATTGCCACTTGCAGTTCCTGATGAGTAGATTTCCATCTTCGCTAGGAAGAGTTGTTGGGGGTTTCTATCCATAGATCTTCCACTTTGAGAGTGGAAAGATCTTGAATATGATTTTTGTAGTATTGGAGATTTTATTCCAGTCGTAGGGGTGGCATTTGCTGCCAGGAATCCATCGAGAATAGGGCACTCTATCCATTGCGAACTTCCCAGAAATCATGTTCCTGTATGAGTGGTCGATTTTTCCAGGCTGCATTCCAGATGTTGGAGCACTGAATTTTCCCCTGCATTATTATAAGTTGACTTTGGTGCATATTTGGGGAATATTTGCATTTCCAGAGTTTTCCCCAGATCTTTGCTGGATTTTTGAGCCATCTCCACCAAATTTTTGCTCCCATGGTGCTATTTAAATTACCAAGGTCCCAGAGGCCCAAACCACCTAAAGATTTGGGCTTGCAGACTTTGTCCCAGCTGACTATGGCCCATTTTTTGTTCGGGTTGTGTACATGCCATATAAATTTTCTTTGCATATTCCTTATTTTATTTATGATTGGTTGGGGGGCAGCTAGGGCTGAGAAGAGGTAAGCTGGGATGGCTTGGAGGATTGACTTTAAGAGAACAATTCTGGCTGGAACATTGAGGGAGCGAAAGGTCCAGTTGCTAAGACGGTTGGTGATGGAGAGTAGGAGAGAATCTCAGGAGATGTTTATGGATGCCAAGTCATAAAGAGGGAGTCCTAGGTTTCGAGAGGGTAGAATGCAAACAGGGGTATTCATAATTTGAGAAAGGTGATGTTGGATTACCACAGGAGTATTGAAAAAGAAGAGCTGTGATTTGGCCAGATTAAAGGTAGTGCTAGAGGCTTCGCTGAAATCTAAGAGGATGGAGTTTACTTTAAATTTTTCTTGCATGGTGGGGGTGTTAATTAGTAGTGTGTCATCGACAAATTGGATGTGGGAGGTTGTCGGTTGTAATCCATGAAGGGGGAGGCCTTGGAGGGATCCATTTTTAATTGAGTCCTTGATATAACGTCCTAGACCTTCAACCATTATGACAAAGAGAAAAGAGGAGAGAAGGTCACCTTGCCTTATCCCTCTTGAGGGGGAGAAGGGTTGAGAGGGGACGCCATTAACGAGGATTGAGAAAAAGTTTGAGGATATGAGGTTCATTATCTAGGAGACCCGATCCTTGTTGAAAACGAAATCCGATAGGAGCGCTTTCATGTATTTCCAGCCTAATTTCTCAAAATATTTTGAAAGGTCAAGTTTTATAAGCATACCTAGAATGCGAGTTCTTTTGAGCGAGTGACTGATTTCATGGACAAGAATGACACTATCCATGATTTTCCTTCCTTCGAAATATCTTGATTACTCCTTGGAGATGATGAAGGGTAGAATTGGCTTGAGTCTTAGAGCTATGACCTTGGAAATTATTTTGTAGATCACGTTGCAAATAGCTATGGGTCTAAAGTTCCTCGGATTTGTGACTCTTTCTTCTTTTTGTATTAGGGTGAGGAAAGTGGAATTTAGTGTTGGATGAACTTTGCCTAATCTGCGTGATTCCTCCACCATCTGCCACACTTCCTCCCTTAACATTTCCCAACAAGAGTGGAAGAAGTTTGTTGTGAAACCATCTGGACCTGTAGCCTTTCTTGTGGGTACTCCTGAATATCCTGATCCACTTCTGCTTGCATTATTGGTGTCATGAGAGCCTTATTTTGTTCCTGGTTGATTATAGTTGGGATATTTTGGGTCACCCTCTCTATTCTTGAGGTGTGGTCCACCTTGGGTTCTGAGAGGAGATCCTTGTAGAAGTTTGTTAGCTCGTGCATTATTTCCTGATGATTTAACAGGGTGTTTCCTTGCGAGTCATCTAGCTGCTTCATGATGTGATTGATAAGGCGTCTGTGGATCATAGAACGATGGAAGAATTTGGTGTTATTTTCTCCTTCATTGAGCCATTGAACCTGAGATTTCTATCTCCATGAGATTTCTTCCTTCTTGTGTCTTTTTTCTAGTTGTCTTTTGATTTCACTCTCCTCCTGCAACTGAGTGATTGTGTAGCCTACTTGAATGAATTGTGCCTGAAGGTTCTCAAGTTTTTGTTCCAGTATTTTCCTCTCCTAGAAAATGTTCCCAAAGACTTCTTTTCTCCATTTGCGCACCTCTTGTTTAAAATGTTTGAGTTTTTGTTGGAAGCAATACATTTTTGTACCCATCTGTGTTTCCGCAGTGGTCCACTAGTGACGGGCTAGGTCCTGGAAACTTGGATGGGAGAGCCAAAACTTTTCAAATCTAAAGGGTTTAATCTTGGGGGTGGCAATAGTGTCAATCCAGAGTTGAACCAACCAGTGGTCTGAACCTTCCTTCGGGAGGATGTTGGAATCTACTAGGGGGCCTTCCAAGAGGAGAGTTTCAGAGATGAGGAAGCGATCAAGCCTGATTTCTATTTGATGGTGACCTGATCTTTTGTTGGTCTAGGTGTAGGTGCCATTGCTATTCTCAATGTCTACCAGTCCGAGGTTCTCTATGAGTTCCTGGAATTTTGCGCTATCCTTCTCCAAGGGATTTTCCCCCCCTCGCTTCTCCGCCAATGTGAGAATCATGTTGAAGTCGCCCCCTATTATCCATCATTTACCCTCCGCCAAGGAACCTAGGTAAACTAGGTTTTGAAGAAAGAAGTCTTTGTCTTGGATTTTCTACGGTCCATAGGCATTTCTGATAATTTATTCCTTGTCTCATATGATGGCTCTGTAGTGCACTATGATGGTGCACGGAGTGGAGAAGCCTTGATCAATGATGACTGTTGCAAGATTCTATAGGATGGCTAGGCCTCCTAAAGCCCCTTTTTCGTCCGTTTGATAGGATTCATAGTTACGCCAACATCTTTTGATGATATCTTCTGTAGTTTTCCCTCCACATTTTGTCTCTTGTATTAGGAATCTATCAGGGTCTTCCATTTTGATGCAGTTTCAGAGAATCCTTTGTTTGGATTTTCCATTTAGGCCTCTGACATTCCAGGTGAGGATATTCATAGTTAACAATTAGGTGGGTGGGAACATGATCTCTCTGAGAGCTTGTGAATCTATCCTGAGTTGATCATATATTTCCCCACTTCCTTTATTAGCCGATGAGCCAATTTTTTGCCTCGTCGCTTGTTTTCTTTTGGGTGTTTTATTGGATCTTGGTTTGGGTCTGTGCTGATCCCCAACCTTGATATAGCCCTTGCTGATGAGTCCATAAATACTTTGTGAACTTTCTTGAGTTGGTCCACTGGTAAGGTTTGAAGATCCTTCTTATTGAGTGCTTCTTCTAACCTGTCTAGGTCGATTTTTGCTAGGTCCTTCTCATCCATTTCTGTAACTGTGTCTTCCTCTCTTTCTGGTTCCTTCCCTGAGATTGGGTGAGTCTGTGGATCAAATTGGTTTGTTGGGGTTTAATACTCTTGTGGTAGCTGGTGTTCCTTGTGCTTGCTGGGATCTGTCCCCACAGTCTTGTGGGGATTTTCCACTTCGTTTGCCTCTAGGAGGCAGCTGAGGGCTTCAAATGAATTATTATTTGGGTTCTTTTTTCCATTGTTGGTAGTGGGCTTCTTCTATGCTTGTCTCCTTCGATTTTTCACCTGGGTAAATCCTTCCTTTGATTTCTCTTCAGCTTCCCTCTTGGGAGGGGGGGGGTGTTGAGAGGGAAGTCTCTAAAAATGTGTCCATGTTCATGGAAATTTTGACATCTTAAAGGAATGTGTTCATAGTCTATGGTTTGGGCCCATTCCTCGTCTTGGTATTCTAAGGTAACTGTGCCTAAAAAATCTTTGGAGATGTTCATATAGACACATATCCTTGTGTAAGAGGTGTATTTTCTCTGTTTTGTAGCTTTAGAAGATTTGACATATTTACCCAGGGTCTTGCTTATGCCCAATAAAATTTCCTCTAACTAGAACTCTTGAGGTAGGGAATAGAGGCGAATCCATACCGGTGCATATGCGAAGTTTTCCTTTTCTTGGCAGAAGCGGTCTGTTTAGAAGCAGAGGTAGAGGCTAGCCGAATTGTAGAAATATGGTCCGCCTTCAAAGATCATGTCCTTGTCTTCCAGGTTGTAGAATATTACTATGAAGAAACCTTTAGATCTGAGTTGGAGCTCATAGTCTCCCTTAGGGTTCCACCACACCTTGATCCAACGAGTTAGGTCCTTTTCTGAGGGCTAGAGACCTAGGAATTTTCCTATGAGGGCATGGTCTCGCATGAACTGCGTATTTTCCCCTATCCTGGTGGTTTTGACAATGTACTTGGGTGCAATCGAGGCTTGGGGGATACACTTGTCGGGTGTCCAGACCCAAGTTGCTTTTGGATGGAAGGGCTCAACATCCATGTTTGGTTCTTTTCTTATATCCATCTCATCCTGTAGATATTGGTCTCGTAAGTGCCATGGCAGCTCAAAGGATGGTGTGCGTGCCCTCGATTTCTTCGAATCATTGGTGATGACGTTGCGGTAAGAGGGGGATTTCGCGCCCCCTTATGTTTCCATTGTTCTGTGTCGGTCAGTAACAGGGTGCAAAGGTGATCAGAGGTGTGCAGATGAGTTCAGACGTGGTCAGGGTAGGAGGGTAGCTAGTGCATGTGAACCCTAATCTTCCAGAGCTCCTTTTTTCGAGCACCAGTTCATTCATCTACCTCCTTCATAATTAGTATCGTCATCTTTATATTACTAAAAAGGTGTATGATGAAAAATACTTTCTCTTATAATGTAGTCGGCATTAGATCTCAATTTGAAAATATTTGTTAGAACACTTACTTTATTAACATTTTAAATCATTAAAACTATGGAAATTTAGGAAAGTTTTTCATTAACAACATTATGCTCATTAAAAGCTCAACATGTCAATTATGGGAATTGAATCTAAGTGGGCAAGTTAAGAATCATTCCTCCCTACTATCTAAACTAAACCCAGTTGAGAATAAATTTAGATAAATAAGATGTCAATACTATTTTAAAATAAGCATAAAAAATTGTTAAATATGAAAAATAAAATCAACATTATTTTAAAATTCTAATGATATTTCATAATTTAAGATCAATTAATACATTTATTTAATGTAAGATAAATATAAGGAATAATTAAATTTATGTGAAAAATAAATTCAACATTTTTTATTTTTCTTTCCAGTAATATTTCATAATTTTAAACTCTCAAAATATTGTAATATCCACAACTCGAAAATTAAATTCAACTTTAATACGATAAGTTGATTGAAAATAAAATCTAAATTAATTAAATTATATGTTAGAACTAAATTTAAACTAAAGTAGAGAAATATATATTAATGTTTTATAATTATTTATATAAATTTTAGATTTAAGTTGATATCGTATATTTTTTATTTACTAATTTTTTTTTTTTAAATAATATATGTTAACTTTAAATTGAGTTGAAAATAAAATTTAAATTAATTAAATTAAATGTTAGAACTAAATTTAAACTAAAGTAGAGAAATATATATTAATGTTATATATATATATATATATATTTTTTAGATTTAAGTTGATATCCTATATTTTTTATTTATTAAATAAATTTTTTTTTAAATGAAATATGTTAGCTTTAAGTTGAGTATGGAAGAAATTACACATTTCTTTATGGAGTGTAAGAAATATCTTTAAACACTATATATTAAAATGAAATCCTAATAATAGGATAATAGGCAAAATATATTTTAAATAATTAAAATTAAAACCATCAATATACCATGATAATATTTTTAATGATAAGAAACTATCCGAGAATTTTACTTCATTTACACATTGAACTGAGAAATTTTTTTTTTCAGCAGAAAAATATTCCTCAATTATATTAAGTAATATAATCTGTTCTCATATCTTAATACATCAACTGATTAAAAATAGAGCTGGCCATGTAAGTATTTCTCCAACAATTGGAAGTCCAATTCGATGGAGGAAGAGATGTGTTACAAGCAATGAAGAAATTAATAGATACAACAAGTCTGAAATGAAGAGAGAGTGATGTAGAAAATGAGAGTGGCACAAGGGTTGTACCATGGAAATGATAAGTAAGAAAGTGAAAGTTGAAGCTGCTTGCAAGGACAATTAGAAATATTCTTAGAATATTTTGATCACACGTGAGGGGCCCGAGTGGCTTTCTAGCCAAAGATTGTATGTGATCTGACCAATGATTTTTTGTAGAGATGACTTGGAGAGAAGATCCTCCTCTCTATTGAATTCTCGTGAAACATGAGTAAAGATGATATCCTTAAAATGGCGTTGGCGAATTCTGATGCGGTCCATCCAGGCCAAGAGAGTGATCGATCAGAACTTGCCTCTGTGGTTCAGCCATTCTATGATAACGCTAGAATCTCCAATGAGATGGAGGTGATCGATATTTAGTCTTGTGGCAAAGTGAAGAGTGGCCCAGGCACCCATTAGTTCATCCCTTGTGTTGGTTCCTGAGCCACAACTAAAGGTCCATCTATAGATTGTGGATCTGTTTGTTTTGATCAAACCACCCACTCCACTCAAAGTAC
The DNA here is from genome assembly GCA_009831015.1 of Picea engelmannii. Lineage (NCBI taxonomy): Eukaryota > Viridiplantae > Streptophyta > Pinopsida > Pinales > Pinaceae > Picea > Picea engelmannii. The sequence continues at coordinate 173,705 of ML810232.1, forward strand.
CGCAGCCTTGGGCCGTAGCCTTGGGCTGCACCATCAAACCACCCTGTAGGGAAATCCTCTGCTATGTGTGGGTTTTTTAAGATTTTTGTTTTCCCCTTGTAAGGATGAATACCTCTCCACAAATGATATAGGCCAAGTGTTTTGTAAACCACAGAGTTGACCGAAGGTGTAGTGTCTTCAAATATCTTCTTGTTTCTGGCCAACCAAATGTGCCAAATGACCAATGGTGGAAGAAATTTATGCGTGCACTCGCTGGAAATACAATGTGTGAAGAAAGATGATAGAGAGGTCACACTCTAGGTAGTGGTAGTGTTGAGGTTGATTGCGATCTTCTCCTAGACTTGTTGTATAAAATGACAATGGATGAAGAGGTGGTGAACTGATTCTGCATCCATGTTGCAAAGTTGACAGATGTTTGGGCCCATCCAACCCTTTCTGAGTAAGTTATCCCAGGTGGGGATTTTATTTTCGTTTGCAAGCCAAATGAAGAGTTTGTTCTTGAGTGGGATTTTCCAGATCCAAAGATTTTTGTGCCAGCCCAGGATATTGTTATGTGTTGTTGAATTTGTAATGGATGTATAGATTTTTTTAACTATGGTATGATTGACACACACACAAGTTGCTACTTGCATACCTAATAAATTCAACTCCGCTCCCAAAGTATGAGTACATGTTATGGGAACTAATTTGTGAAGCGAACAACATGAATAGCGAGGGGAGATGGGGAGGCAAGAGAAGATTTGAACTAAATGAGAAAAAAAATTAATACAATATAAAAATAAAAGTGAAAACACAAATCCTCACAAATGATCATTTTCCATTTTCTAATTATTAGTCGAGGCACACGACTTGAGACTATAGCAATAGTTTTTAGGTTAACTCTGATTTTTTTTTGTGTGTTGATAATTTTTGTATTGTTTTTTTCCATAGTTTAACTTTGTTGTCTGAGATTTAGTTTTTTTTCTATTGATCCTTCAAAACACGATAGGCGATGATGATAATTTAATAAGCATGTATGAGTGCCAAAGTTTCGAGACAATCTCACTTTT
>ML810232.1:196040-212909 GCA_009831015.1 Picea engelmannii
CTTCTTACAATCTTCACACATGCTTCTTACAATCACTTGCACTTAGCTCTACAAGTTCTTAACACACAATATGCACGAAGCATCCACAATTGTTCACACTTAGCTCACCAACCACATTACACATCTAGGTCTCTCCTACTTACGCGGTACCGCCTCTATTTCTATTTATATATTACAAAAGGGCCTAAACATGGGTAAACCCATGGGCTGAGATCCCATACTTGTTACATAAACCCTAAATCCAAAAATTCCCTAAGAAGGGGTCGAGATCCCATGATCTCTGCTTTGCCTTCGACTAGCCTGTCAAAGTCTCAAAATTGGTCAAATATGACCAAGGTTCTCCAAAACTTGGTCAAGGGCCAACAGGTTTCTACAAATCTATGTCAAGGGGTAAGAAATAGTGTGCATCTAGTATCTTGCGTTCAACCAGTTTGTTGCCATATTAATTTATGTATTTTCAGACAAGTGTAACTAGTTTCTCTAGTTGTTGTTTGATAGTGTGCTCCTCATGCATAGTGCAATTACCTTTGTTATGTTACTGGCTAGAATGGTGGTTTGGAATTTTTTTAAAGTGTGTTGTATATGCGAAAGAGAATTGGGAGTTGATTACTATTTTGTTTTTTTAGAAGAAAGTTAAAACAGTCAGGTGTTGTTGCAGAAACTGTGTAGGTTGAAAACAGTCAAAGGTGTACATGAAAAACCCTCATGCATAGTGAAATTACTTTTGGTTTGTTACTAGTTGGAATAGTGGAGTGGAATATTTGTTTTGGTGTGTTTTATATGTGAAATAGAAATGGGGGATGATTATTGTTTTTTTTTCCAGAGACAAATTAAGCCAATCAGGGGTTGTTACAAAAAGTGTGTAGGATGAAAACAATCAAAGGTTAACATAAAAAAAAGGCATGTTGGTTTAAGTTTGTATTGTTCACATTTTCTTTGGGTTGTAAAATTCATTTATCCACCTTGTGTTATGTTATAGTTCAGAAATACGAAGCTCTTGTTAATTTTCAAGTGTTTTGACTTGCAAGTTTCAAAACTTGTGTTGTTGGGATTATGCAAATATATGTTAGAGGGTAATAAATCATGTCCATTGCGTTCTATATGCCAAGGAAGATAAAAAATGATTCTTATTTTTCTTTTATATAATTAATTTAAGTCAGTCAAGGGATATTTTAAGAGACAACATAGGTTAGGAAGAATCAAAGTTAAACAAATACAAAACGATGTGTTTTTATGGGCTTGTATTGTTCCTTTTTATTTTGTAGTTGCTTGATTCTATGGAGATAGCCTAAAACAACACACAAATTTTCCCATGAGTTATGTTTACAAAGTATCTGCAATAAGAACGCCAGGGTGTCCATGTCTTAACTTTCCTTTGAACAACTGTCTGCGATATTCGCTTATGTTTCTTGGACATATGCAATTAGTTTGGGTTCTTGTTTTTTAATAGTGTGTGGTTTATGCATAGTACATCTGTTGTCTTTTATTGCAGTTTTCTCTGGTGTTTTATTTCACCCTTTTGTCAATAGTTGTATGCAAAAATGTATGTGTTGATAGTTCTCTTCCATTTTCATTTACATTTGAATATGAAAATAAATTCATTTTCGAAAGATATTTCTTAATGTCAGGAATCTGATGAAATTCTTGGAAGAAATAGGATCGCAGTTCATATTGATATGATTTCAATGCATCTATAGCTTTATTTTCTAAACAAACCAATAGATTATGTATTGATCCACTCCACAATTCAATTGAAGAGTAACACAAATGCAAGCGGGGTGTGGAATGCATCAAACAAAAAATGTGCAAGAGGATATGAAAAAATGCATCCAATCTAAAAAGAAGATTTCTCTATAGTAGATGGTCAATATTGTGATGTGGAATGCACTGCTACTTATGTGTGAATACTTTTTCTTTGATGATTTTTCTACATTCAGCATAGTTATATCTTCTATGATTTGTACAAGCTTTTTCCTAGCACAATGAACATTTGGTCTATTTTCAATTCTTGTGTGGAGAATTTATACAAATTGTCTAGCTTCCCTACATTTCGGTGCATTCGCACGTTGGTACTTGCAATAGTTCTACACCATGGATTGTGGAAATCCATTTGGTTTCCATGGTGCTTGGGTAATTTATGACAAGTTTAGTTGCTCAGATTTGTGAGGAGAGGGAAGGGATTTATAACTAGTGCAAAACAAATGTCCCACTTTTTCATGGGATGGATAATGGTTTCTATTTATGATTTTACATATTTTGGAGGTAATTCATGTGTGTGGAAAGGAAATTTTAGTAAATATAGGCCATACATTTTTCATTGAATCAATTGGAGTTGATTAATGTGTTTATGTTTAAAACATTTCCTAGCGAAAATCATTTTATTACAAGATATTTTTCCCAGGTTGTTCAAAGGATTTTTCTATGAACATATGTTTGCACTCGGTGCAATTATGCTTTCCACACATCCTCTTTGTGTAGAGGCATATCGCTAGCACAACCATCAATTGTGTATTTTCAATACTTGTGAGGTGAATTTATACCATTTTTTTTCGTGCACTTGCGCAACCCCATAGTTACAATAGTTGGGCACCGCAAATCAAAGCAATTCACCTTGGTAGTGTATTGATATTTGGAAAATCTCCTAGTCAAAAAGTGATTTTTATAGGGGAAATTTTTTTCAGGTTGTCGGAAGGATTTTTCTATGAAGATATGTTTGTACTAGATGTAGTTATGTGTTGTGCACCTTCGCACTTCACAGAGGTATATGGATAGCACATGCATCAATTATGTATTTTCAATGCTTGTTCATTGTATAAACATATGTGTTTGTTGATATTTCACTTTCAGTTTCATTTATATTTGAATATGAAGATGGCTACATTTCTGATAGATATGTCTCAATGTGAGGAATCTAATGCAATTATTGCAAGAAATAGAATCCTAGTTCATATTGATATGATTGAAATGTGTCTATATATTTGTTGTATAGACAAACTAAGAAATGATGTATTGATCCATTTTGCAATTCATTGAAAGAGTAATGGAAATGAAAGCAAGACATGGAATGCATCAAACAAACAATGTGAAAGAGTATGTGAAAAATGCATCCAATCTAAAAAGACAATTTATGTGTAGTAGATGGTCAATACTGCGATGTGCAATGCATTGTTGATTATGTGTGGAACCTTTGTCTTTGACGATTTGTTTGAATTCTTCATAGTTGTGTCTTCCATGATTTATACAGGTTTTTTCCTAGCACATAATGTTTATAAAGTATCTGCAATAAGAATGCTAGAGTGCCCATCTATTACCTTTCCTTTGAACAATTGTCTATGATATTCACTTGTGTTTCTTAGATAGATGCAATTAGTTTGTGTGTTTGTTGTTTAATACTGGATGTTTTATGTATAGTGTAGGTGTTGTGTTTTATTTGAGTTTTCTATGCCGTTTTATTTAACCCTTTTGTGATTCATCATATGAAAAAATGTATGTGTTGATATTTCTCTTTCATTTTCAGTTACATTTGAATATGTAGATAGCTTCATTTTCGAGAGATATGTCCTAATGTTAGGAATATGATGCAATTATTTCAAGAAATAGTATCCTAGTTCATATTTATATGATTGTAATGCATTTATATCTTTGTTGTCTAGACAAACAAAGAAATTATGTATTGATCCACTCCATAATTCAATGGAAGAGTAATGGAAATGCAATGGGTGTTGAAATTTTTTTGTCATTAATGTCAAAATGGAAGTGACGATGATGATGTGGAAGTAATGATAAGGATATAACAATTATGATGATTATGTGGCAGTAATTATAACGATATAATGATGATGATGATGATGTGGCAGTGAAAAAGGGAGATTGTTTGAGTATTGACTCCATGAAGCCAAATGAACAAGCCTTGAATCCATAACGCCAAGTAAAGAAGCCTTGAATCCATGAAGCCAAATAAATAATCCTTGCAATTGTTTGAGTATTAAAGCCATGAATCCAAGTGAAGAAGCCTTGAAGCCATCAATCCAAGTAAATAAGCCTTCAAACCATGAAGCCAAGAGAAAAATCCTTGAATACATGTTGATGAAGCCTTGAGAAGCCAACATACAGTAGTCAAGCCATGAGGGAAAGTCAATGTCAAATCAAATTGAAGAAGCCCCTAAAGCAGTAATGATGTGTCCACTTGAAGAAGCCTTGAAGAGCCTCGAAGGATCCTTGACATAAGTGTATATAACTCCAAAGTGATCCCCTTATGGAGTATATTTTAAGCATGTCCCTCACGGGATGAGATATCATGTGGTTGTTTCTACATGCCCACTTTTATTTTTACACAAATAGATCCCACAAGATGTACACGATAGATATTTCAAGCATGGAGATGTCCAAGATAAAGGTTGGAATATGGATATTGTTGAAAGTATTTTTTTGTTCAATTTGGATACCCTATCTTTGAGGGAATGTTTACCATACATACCTAACTCAAATGGGAGCACAAGTTACATGGTTGGAAATACTATTCCGATACCTTTACAACATTATATTGAAGTCCCTCTAAATACAAAGGAATGAGGAGATATTATTTTTTCCATCCGACAACCTAGACAAAAAATATAGGTAGGCTCCGCTAATTTCTCAGGGAATAATTACTATAAATATCGAATATAATTTCATATTTTTAAAGCAACCAATGAAAAGATCAAGTCTGAGGTGTGCTCAAGGTGTTGGGGTGTCTTTATGGTGTGCAAGAGAAGTCTAAGGGATTCTCTTAAGGTCTTTCTTATTCACAAGTTATGATATAAGGTTGTGATGTTTTCATAAGGTTGTGAGGTTGTCATATGTAATACTGTGAGGTTGTGATGTTGTCATGTGATATTCTCTCAAGTTGTGTTGTTGTTGTGAGGTTGTGATGCTATCATATGCTCTTCTATGTTGTAATGTTGTCGTGACGTTTACGTGAAATTGTGATGTTTCCATATTCTCTGCTATGATGTTTTGATGTTGTTGTGAGTCGATGTTTTCGTTATTGGATGTTGTCGTGAATGGTTGTTATTTTTAGTGGATATTTTCATCAGTGATTACATTCTGGGAATGATGCTATGAGGCTTGTTAGGGTTTGAAGGATTGTTTACATAATGAAGCATGCAGGTGAAGTCATAAGTACCTTTTGTATGAAGATCTTGGATGGGTGGTATTCTATTGAGTTGGTGATTAGTTGAGAATATCAGTGTCTTCATTTAGTTGGTTGGTTCCTATGATTTAGGGAGTGGGTGATTCCTTCCATTTGGAGTTGGTAAATACAGGGGGTTGTTTCCTCCTTCCAGTCTATGCTAGTAAATCAGAGAGATGGAGCTTCTTTCACGCGGGTTCCTATAAATCAAGGGGTTGGTGCATCCTTCCAGTTGGTGCTGGAGAATATTGGAAGTCAATGCTTCCTATAAATGCAATCTTAACATGAAATAAGAAAATAATTATGTGGTTTTATCCCATTTGTTTTTCCACGTAAAAATCATTGTGTTCTGTGTATGGTTTTTTGTGGTGATGAATGACAATTTTAATGGTTAAAGTTTAGATGATGTTCTTAAGGTTAAAAATGGTATAATGATATAAGAAAAACATTATGTGGTTTTCTCCCATTTTGGTTTCCACACAAAAATCATTATATTTTGTCTATGGTTTTTTGTGGTGATAAATGATGTGCATAATTGTTGTGAGTGATTCAATTTTATTTTTGTTGGTCCTTCAAAACAAGATCTTATTGCTGAGGTGATGATGGGAATTTAATAAGCAATTTAATTATGCAGCTGTATCCGATTTTTGGAATGGTGCATGTATGAATATCAAAGTTTTGAGAAAATATTTATTTCCAAAGCTTGCCACTGTGTCAGTTGTTGATTCGTTGATTCAGGACATTTCAAGTTGTGGGTCAGACAATATGAATATGTATTTATTATACAATATGTAGACATATTTTAATAAATATATATAGATTATTCACTTCCAATTCTTCTTTAAATTTAGTATGATCCATAGATTTTGAACGGATTTATCTATACTGTATGACATGATTTTGTGCAGGAGATTTTATGGATTGCAAGAAGTTTTAATGGATTTATTTTGTTATAAGTAATAGTTGAGATATTTGCATTTGATCATGATATAGTGTGCTACGAGCCAGAAAGACAAGGTTCTTCTGAAGTTGCAAGTGTTGCAACTAGCGACTTGCAAGACATGAATTTGGGTTTCTATAAATCTATGTGAGGGGGTAAGAAATATTGTGCATCTAGTATCTCTCTTTCAACCAGTTTGGTTCCATATTAATTTATGCATTTTTAGACAAGTGAAGATTGTTGTTTGATAGTGTGCACCTCATGCATAGTGAAATTTCCTTTGTTATGTTTTAGGCTGGAATGGTGGGTTGGATTTTTTTTTAGGTGTGTTGTATATGCGAAAGAGAATTGGGAGTTGATTATTATTTTGTTTTTTCAGAAGCAAGTTAAGATGGTTAGGTGTTGTTGAAAAAAACGTGTAGGTTGAAAACAGTCAAAGGTGTACATGAAAAATCCTCATGCATAGTGCAATTACTTCTAGTTTGTTACTAGTTGGAATAGTGGAGTGGAATATTTTTTTTATATGCGAAATAGAAATGGGGGATGATTATTGTTTTTTTTTTTAGAGGAAAATTAAACCGATCAGGGGTTGTTAGAAAAAGTGTGTAGGACAAAAAATATCAAAGGTTAATAGAAAAAAAAAGGCTCGTTGGTTTAAGGTTCTATTGTTCACTTTGTCTTTAGGTTGTAAAATGCATTTATCCACCTTGTATTCTATTATAGTTCATAAATACAAAGATCTTGTTAATTTTAATTTTCAAGTGTTGTGACTTGCAAATTGCAGAACTTGTGGTGTTGGGATTCTGCAAATGTATGTCAAAGGGTAAGAAATCATGTGCACTGCATGTTATATTCTAAGGAAGACTAGAAAATGATTCTTATTGTGTGTTTTTAGAATCAATTTAAGTCGATCGAGGAATATTTTAAGAGATAACATAGGTTAGGAAGAATCAAAGTTAAAAAGAAACAAAAAAATGTATTGTTATGGGTTTGTATTGTTTTTAATTTATTTTGCAGTTGCTTGATTTTATGGAGATAGCCTAAAACAGTGCAAACATTTTCCTGTGAGTTATGTTTACAAAGTATCTGCAATAAGAAGGCCAGGGTGTCCAGGTATTTCTTTTCCTTTGACCAAATTTCTGTGATATTCACTTATGTTTCTTGGACAAACACAATTAGTTTGTGTGTTTTTTTTAATAGTGTGATATTTATGCATAGTATAGGTGTTCTCTTTTATTGGAGTTTGCTCTGGTGTTTTATTTGAATCTTTTTTCGTTCATTCTATGAAAAAATGTATGTGTTGATAGTTCTATTTCATTTAAATTTACATTTGAAAATGCAGATAGATGCATTTTTGAAAGATATGTCTTAATCTTAGGAATCTGATGCAATTCTTACAAGAAATATGATCGTAGTTCATATTTATATGATCACAATGCATATATATATTTATTGTCTAGAAAACCCAACAAATGATGTATTGATCCACTTTGCAATTCAATTGAGGAGTAACAAAAATGCAAGGGGGATGTAGAATGTATCAAACAAAGAATGTGTAAGAGTATATGAAAAAATGCATCCAATCTAAAAATATGAACTCTCTATAGAAGATGGTCAATATTGCAATGTGGAATGTTTTAATACCCCTAGCTCAAACCGTAGTTGTACATATACATTTAAATTTCTTATAGGCTAGTGAGATAGGTTATTATAGGCCAAAAGACTTATGTGATTATTAGGCTAGAGAGCCTAGATACTAAAGGACAGTGAGCCTATTTTTGTAATATGTAAACACTCATATTATTAATGAAAACACATTGTTGTATGCAGACTGTTCCAAAAATGAGTATGGGGGGATAAATTCCACTAGAAAGGGAAAGGGGGGATAAGATTCTAGGAAGGGGATAAGCTAGGGGGCTTACTCAGAATGGAATATTGTAATATTATTCCTKAAATCTAAAGTAATGGATATATGAATATATCCTAGGTATCGKAATTAGGGAAAAGGGAGYCCCTTCTCATGCCAAGTGTCTTAAAATACACATGCATATATATACTTGTGGATATAGTGTAGAGGGACAYTATGCATTATAGATCATCAATATTGATTGTTCTGTCATGGAAGAAGATGTGAGTTGTACCTTATGGTATTCGACTATGACGAAGAACATGTAATTGTACTTTTAGCACATGATCTATATTGAAGAAGTGGTTTTCGAGCCATATTACAGAATAAGTGTGTTGTGAGGCTCATGAGTAGTTCTGTAGGAGAGAAACTACTCAAATTTGTTCTCTTATGTGTTGGGAAATAACTACAGGGCTCTGAGACTTCCTATCTTGCCTGTTGTTGAAGCCCCGAAAGGGAAGTGGGGAAGTTGAGGGACTRTTGAGAAGAGAAGGGGCACACTTCCTGGGGTGGGATAGGCATGCGGGGAATGAGAGACTATATGATAGTTTCAACAATTGACACCTTGGATGCCACAATTCTATTGCTATTAGACCTTATAATCACATAGTATTCCCTTTTCRCTGGTAGAGTTTAGCCCAKCTCGGGCATGACCCGCTGGTGAGAGTTATGTGCAGTGTAGTCTATGGATGGGAGGAAAGTGGAAGGTTTGCATGCAGTTGGTGTTTATTTTCCCATGATAAGTGTATTTTATGTGCTTATTAAAATTATGATGTGTGTGGAATTATGGGTTTGTTGTCATGGAATCTCTATTGTTAAATTCTATATGAATGGTTATTGTTTCATACATGTTGTTACTATTTATTGCTTAACTATGTTCATATGCAAAACTGATTATTTAATTTAATTGTATCAGAACTCGTAATTACGCAGGGCGTGTGACATCTCAAGGTTGGGAATGTTACCATAGCATGTTTTTTAGCCCCTATTAATGGGTACAATATAAAATGTTATCAATATTGTTAAAGAGAGAGAAAATGTTAAGTTGTGTGACCCAGCATGGTGGCTAGGGATGTTACAAATTGGTATCAAAGCCCAACTTGAAACACTGAGACTGCATTAGTCATTCAACAGAGCGCTGAAGTGAATTACATATTTTGCAAGAGAACTGTTTGACAGAATGTCAGGAAAAGTTCGTTTGCAAAGTGTTTGACAAAAAAATTATGGTGTTTCCATGGAATAAATGGGAGATTCTGAGTTTAATTGGGCCAAAGCCCCAATTATTGTTGTTAAAATTCCTAAGGAATTTGGGAAAATTTGGTCCAAGGATGAGTATTTATAAACTTTAATCGCTTTCTGAGAAAAAATATACCTGTAATGGGTCAAATTTGAATCCTATATAAGGATAGGGCCAATTGATTGAAATTGAAAAACTTGATGGTTGTAGTGTGACCATGGTAAAATGAAGTGAAATTAGACAAACAACCCAATTTCCTGCAACTAATTATGGTAAATTCAATGTGAAAGAGTCAAATTTGAAAAGAAGGATACAAAAAATTATGTACTAGGCTTGACTTGGTTGTAGTAAGCTTAGTCATCGAGCTCTAATGACGTCTCAAGAAGGAATTCCATTTTTAGGCAAATCCAAGAATTTTTGGAACTTTGGAAAATATGCGAAACTGGAAAATTTTTGGTATTTTCCATACGTTGATGTCAACATGACGTGGGGGGCCACATGTCAGTTGAGAAAATTTGTTGGCTACACATTTTGTAGAATTAGCAACATTTATATAAGAACATGATCAACATAGAGTTCAAAATCATGGAATATGCATAGGGGGCTTATAGCCATGAAGAAGATATCAGTGGGTTATATGTCGATAAAGGCAATGCAGGTACAATTTCAAATGGACATGGAGAAGGAAAGGAATAAAAAATGATCTTTGTAGAAACTATAAAAAGTTTGAAAAGGGATTTCCAAAGTTATAAGGTTGATAATGAGAGGCTTATGAAATCCAGGGAGCAATAGGAAGACTTCAACATCAGATTAATGGAGATCCTGGAAAAAATAAAGAAGAATATTCATAAGGAGACTAGGGCAAGAAGATCAATGAGTTGCAGGTCTCCCGATGAGAGGAAAAGAACAATAAGTGTTGGAATACATCACCATCATTTTCCAAGTCATTCAACTAAGAGAGCACACAGAAGTTCAAGTCAATCCTTTGCCAGGAAGCATAGCAAAAGGTCCGGGGTGGATGATCTACAAGGGGAAATGAACAAAATAAATCCTCCTACATTTGATGGTGAACACAAGAAATATGAGGATGCAGATACATGGCTGCTAGGCATGAGGAAGCATTTTCAATTTCAAAATTACTCTTCACAAGCAGAGGGAATAATTTCCATCTATTAGCTCAAAGGAAAAGAATCAATGTGGTGGGATCAATTTGTGTAGGTGCAACACATTGATGAGAATAAGGTCACTTAGAGGGAATCCAATAGGTATTTCTAGAGGAAATAATTGACTAAGCGATACTATGATAAGAAAATGAAGGAGTTTTTTGAACTCAAGATTGGGAGTATGACTATATATGAATATGAAATGAGGATTTTAGAGTTGTTGAAGTATGTTTCTTTCATCAATGAGGAGAAAGTTAAGATTCAGAGGTATTTGAGTGGGATTCCATATTTTATCAGTGATAATATATAGTATGATGATCCCAAGGCACTGGAGGAAACTATAAGGAGGGATAAATGTGTTTATGATCAACATAGAGCAAGACCAACTTTCCAAAGGACATGGAAAACAAAAAGAAAAGTATGATGGACCAAAGGAATAGTGGGTTTAATCCACCATCCTTCGGAAATAATTCTCAGGGAAAAATAACCTCTAAAGAACCCATAATGTTAGAGACAATAGGGCAAAGATAAAGGAAGCCACCTATTCAATGTTGGGGTTGTGGAGGAGATCATGTGTTGAGAGATTTCCCTAACAATGGTGGACAAGTGAAGACTTCTTACAATGTATAGAAATATGAAACAATGGAGGACATGGGAAGAAGTGTACCAAGGATCTATGCATCTATGGATAAAAAGAAAGATTAACTTTAGTCACACATGATTGAAGTGGAAGGTAAAATCAATGACCAAACCATTTCTATTTTAATTGATTCAGAAGCTAGTCATAGTTATCTAGATTCTAAGATGTAGGAAAGATTTCAATTACCAAGAAGCAAGCTTGGAAAACCTTGGATGGTGTAGCTAGATATATGAACTAAAAGAAAAATTAATGATGTGGTTAAGGAATTCCCAATGGAAATGAATGGATTAAGCACCAAGGAAGATTTGAACATCATACCTTTAGGTTCCTATGACTTCCTAATTGGAATGGATTGGTTGGACCAACATCATGTTGTCCTAAACTATTATAATAAGGAATTTACTTTCTTGGACGAGAAAGGGAATTTAAGAAAGATACAATAAATTCCCAAGGAAGTAACCCTCAAAGAAATTTCATCCTTGCAGTTGAGAAAGAGTTACAAGAATGGGTGTCAAATATTTGCAACACATATGGAAGAGACACCTAAAGAGAAGGTAGAAAATATTGAATATTATGCAGTCCTAAAATAGTTTGAAGATGTATTTAAGGAAATACAAGGATTTCCACCGAAGAGAGATATCGACTTCTCCATCAATTTTTTGCTGGGAGCAGCTCCGATATCTAAGACTCCTTACAGGATGAGTACACTAGAGCTAAAGGAATTGCAATTGGAACTGGAAGAAATTATGAAAAATGGGTACATACACCCAAGTGTGTCACCTTCGGGTGCCCGAGTACCATTCGTGAAGAAAAATGATGGAACCTTGAGGCTTTGCATAGACTTTAGGAATTTGAACAAGATAACTATGAATAACAAGTACCATTTGCCAAGAATAGATGACTTCTTTAATCAGCTCAAAGATGCAAAAATATTCTCCAAGATTGATCTCGGGTCAATATATCATCATGTAAGAATTAAAGAAGAAGACATTAGCAAGACTTCCTTCAGAACAAGGTATGACCACTATGAGTTTACATTTTTACCATTTGGATTGTCAAATGCACCAACTGTCTTAATGCATTTAATGAATGGAAATTTCAGAGATTACTTAGATACGTTTGTCATTGTCTTCTTGGATGACATTCTTATATATTTCAAGTATGAAGAATAAAATGAGAAGCACATGAGTATGGTATTAAAAATATTGATGGAGCATCAGTTCTATGCCAAATTGAGCAAGTGCTCATTCTACCAGAAACAAATTCATTATTTGGGCCATATCATTTCATAAGAAGGGATAGTAGTGGATCCAGAAAAGGGCCATTGAAGGATGGCCAACACCAAGGAATGTCTCGGAGGTGAGGTCATTCATGGGCCTTGCAAGTTACTATAGGTGATTTAGTGAAGGATTCTCAAAGATTGCACACCCAATCGCTTTGTTGAAGAAGAGGGGTGTGAAGTTTGAGTGAACACATGATTGTGAAATAAGTTTCCAACATTTGAAGCATTTATTAACAAGTTCTCCAATACTAAGGATTGTTGATCCAAATGAAGACTTCATTTCATGCATTGATCCATGTAAAGAAGGATTAGGTGGAGTCCTTAGTCATAATGGGTATGTGGTGTTCTATGACTCAAGGAAGTTGAAGGAGCATGAAAGGCACTATGTTACTCATGATTTGGAATTGGAATATATAGTGCATGCATTGAAGATGTGGAGACACTACCTCATGGGAAAAATATTTGAGTGGAGAACATACCATAGTGGCTTGAAATATTTATTTTCACAATCAACTCTAAATGTGAGGAAAAGTAGGTGGTTAGAATTCCTCGGTGAATACGACTTTTATATAAAGCATATCAAGGGGAAAGACAACAAGGTGGTTAATGCACTCAATAGGAGGGTCCACAAGATGCATGCTACAACCATTAGCATGTACCAATCAAATTTGAAATACAATATTTTAGAGGCTACAAAATTAGATCAGAAGTACATGGAAATAAGGAAAAAAATACAACACGGTATTTTTCCGCAGAAAAGTGAAGAAGATAAGCTTGAAAATGATGAAATTCTTATGTACAGAGAAATAATTTATGTGCCAAATTCTTAGGAATTGAAAAACCTAGTTTTAAAAGAAATGGATAATGTGCCTTATGATGGACACCAGGTTAGTAGAAAACTATTGTAACTGTCAAAATCCAACACTATTGGCCATGAATAAAGAAAGAGGTTGTTGGTTTTATTTTCAAGTGTTTGGCATGTCGAAAAGTCAAGGTTGTGCATAGACACCCAATTGGTATGCTACAAACATTACCCATTCCTTAGTGAAAGTGGGAAGTTGTAACAATGGATTTCATCACCAAGATACCCAGAACAACCAAGCAACATGATTCCATCATGGTGGTCGTGGAAAAGCTTACTAAAGATGCCCACTTTATTCCAGTAAATCTCATGCACAAGACACTCAACATTGTTGATATTTATTTGAGGAAAATTACTCGACTACATGGTATACCCAAGACCATTGTGACTGACAAAGACCCAAAATTTACCTCAAATTTTTGGAAGGGATTGTTCAACGGGTTTGGGAAAAATCTAAACTTTAGCATAAAATATCATCCAGAATCAGATGGGAAAATAGAGAGAGTAAATCAAGTGATTGAAGATATGATAAGCATGTATGTGATGGATAAACTATCCAAATGTGAGGATTACTTGCATTTGGTGGAATTTTCTTACAATAATGGGTATCAAGAATGCTTAAATATGAGCCCTTTTGAAGCTCTTTATGGTAGAAAGTGCAACACACCAGTGAGTTGGGACAACCCAACAGACAGAGAAGTGGTTGGGCTAGAAATACTTGGGTAAATTGAAGAGAAGAAGATGAAAATAAAGAAAAATTCAAAGGTTTCCCAAGACAGGTAGAAAAGCTATGACGACATAAACAAAACTCGAACTATTTAAAGTGGGTGACCATGTGTTCTTGAAAGTAAAGGTCAAGAGTAGTTCCTTGAAATTGGGAAATTGTTCAAAGCTAGTAGCTTGTTATTGTGGGCCATTTGATATTTTAGAAATTATTGGGCCTATAGCATACATGATTTCTTTACTTGAATCAATGAGTATTCATAATGTATTCAATGTGTACCTGCTGCTGATCATGTCAATGATTGGAATGTGATTCATGTGGAGAAGGAAGGTGACTTTCAATTGCATATGTTGTTCATATTCGATTGGAAGATCAAGAAGCTATTAAATGCAACTTGGGAACATCAAGACGCTATGAGGACAGAGTACCTACATATTTTTCAAAACTATTAAAGTTTTTATTGTCTCTGTATATATATTGCACTGAGGAAAATGCATAAATAATGGGGAGTGGAATGTAATACCCCTAGGCCAAACCAAATTTGTACATATAAATGTAAATTTATTATAGGCTAGTGATCCAGGATGTTATAGTCCAGAAGGCTTATGTTAATATTAGGCCGGAGAGACTAGATGTTGAAGGCCAATGAGGCTATTTTTGTAATATGTAAATACTCATATTATTAATGAAAACACATTCTTGCATGCATACCATTCCATAAATGAGTATGAGGGGATAAAATCCATTAGAAAGTGAAAGGGGGGCTAAGAGTCTAGGAAGAGGCTAAGCTAGGGGGATTAATCCCAATGGAATATTATAATATTATTCCTTAAAGCTAAAGTAATGGATATATGAATATAGCCTAAGTCTTGAAAGTAGGGACAAGGGATTCCCTTGTCATGCCAAGTGTCTTATAAGACATATGCATATATATACTTGTGGATATAGTGCAAAGGGACATTATGCATTATGGATCATCAATATTGATTACTCCTTCATGGAGGCAGCTATGAGTCATACCTTATGGTATTGAACTATGATGAAGAACTTGTACTTGCATTGATAACATGAGATATGGATCGAAGAAGTGGTTTTCAGGTCGTATTACATAAGAAGTGGTTTGTCGGGCCCATGAGTAGATCTCTAGGAGAGAAACTACTTAGAGTTTCTTCCTGGTGCATTGGGAAATAACTACAGGGCTCTGAGACTTCATGTTTGGCTTATTTTTGAAGTCCCAGAAGGTAAGTGGGGCAGCCGAGGGACTGTTGAGTAGAGAAGGGGCACACTTCTTAGGGTGGGACAGGCATGTGGGCAATGAGAGACTATAATCTAGTTGCAACAATTGACACCTTGGATGAAGAAATTCTACTACTATCAGACCTTAGAATAACTTAGTATTCCCTTTTCCATGGTAGATATTAGCCCCATCTCGGGGGTGACCCACTGCTAAGAGTTATGAGTAGTGCAGTCTAAGGATGGGAGGAACGTGGAAGGTATGCATGCAATTGGTTTTTATTTTCCTAAGATAATTGTCTTTTATGTGCTTATTACAATTATTGTGTGTGTGAAATTATGGGTTTTCTGTCATGGAATCCCTATTGTTAAATTATATATGAATGGTTATCATTGCATACATGTCGTTACATTGTTTTTCTTAACTCTATTCACATGCATAAATGATTATTTAATTTAATGGTATCAAAATTCATAATTTCGTAGGGCGTGTTCCAACTCAGGGATGGGAATGTTACAAGTGCATGTTGTTGAGTCCTTATTAATGGGTACATTACAAAATGGTATCATAATTTTTAAAGAGAGAGAAATTTTTAAGTGGCATGACCCAACACGGTGGCTAGGGACGTTACAAATGGGTTGTTTATTATGTGTGAATAGTTTTTATTTGATGATTTCTCGGCATTCTGCATAGTTGTATCTTTTGTTCTTTGTACCTGTTTTTTCCTGGCACAGTCAATATTTGTTATGTTTTCAATTATTGTGCAGAGAATTGATACAAATTCTCTAGAATCCCTGCATTTTGATGCATTCATGCATTGGCACTTGCAATAGTTTTGCACCATGGATTTTGGAAATCCATGTGGTTTCCATGGTGCTTGGGTAATTTATGACAAGTTTAGTTGGTCATATTTACAAGGAGAGGGAAGGGATTTATAACTAGTGCAAAGAAAATGTCCCACTTTTCCATGGGATGGATAATGGTTTTTATTTATGATTCTACATACTTTGGAGGTAATTCATGTGTATGGAAAGGACGTTTTAGTAAATACAGGCCATGCATTTTGAATTGAAGCAATTTGAGTTGATTAATGTGTTTATGTTTGAAAAATTTCCTATCCAAAATCCTTTTACTACGATAGAATTTTCTCAGATTTTCCAAAGGATTTTTCTATGAACATATGTCTGAACTTGGTGCAATTATGTCTTCTGCACATCCTCTTTGTGAAGAGGCATATCAATAGCACAACCAACACTTGTGTATTTTCAATACTTGTGAGGTGAATTTATACCATTTATCATTGTGCACTTTCACAGCCTCACAGTTCCAATAGTTGGGCACCACAAATCAAAGAAATTCCCCTTGGTAGTGTATTGATATTTGGAAAATCTCCTAGTCAAAAAACATTTTTTACTAGGGAATATTTTGTTTAGGTTGTCGGTAGGATTTTGCTATTAACATATATCTACACTTGGTGTAGTTATGTGTTGTGCACCTTCGCACTTCGTAGAGGTATATAGATAGCATGGACATCACTCACACATTTTCAATGCTTATTCATTGTATGAAAAAATGTATTTGTTGATAGTTGTCTTTCGTTTTCATTTATATTTGAAGATGCAGATTGTAACATCCCACTCTAGCGCACTGAGAAAAATTATTCTTTGAGGACACTTGCTCGCAAGTGATCCAGACTATTATGATATTAAAA